>JAJPUD010016393.1:0-34194 GCA_023553655.1 Myrmecobius fasciatus | reverse complement strand
TGTTTATTTCTTAAAGGGAAGATGATACATGTAACTCCCAAGAACTTTATCTATCATCACTACTAAGTTATAAGGAATCCACATCAACAGAGGGCATGGGTGTGAGTCGATTATATTGGAATGATCTAAAAAGAAAGGGGCAAGAAAGAGAGATGCTCTGGAAGAAGGGGGAAGAAAGAGGTAGAATGGGGGAAATTATCTCATATAAAAGAAGTGTACAAGGAAGAACTTTTACAATGGAGGAGGAGATGAGGAGGGGAAGGTAGCAGGCAATGCTTAAACTTCCCTCATTAAAACTGGTCAAAGAGGGAAGGATGGCTACACAGACAGACAGACAGATTGATAATACATTAAACTGAGTATAGAAGTTTATTTTATCCAATATGGAAAGAAAGGAAAGGAATGAATTTTTTAAAAAGGGGAGGGGGAATGACAAAAGGGAGAGTAGATTAAAGGAGGCAGTTGTCGGATGCAAAACAGATTTTTTTAGAAGGGACAGGATAAAAAAAGAGAAAAAAAAGATAAACAGGAAGAAATAGGATGACAGGAAATAGTCATAATTGTGAATGTGAATGGGATGAGGTCACCCATAATTTGGAAGTGGATACCAGAATGGGTTAGAAACCAGAATCCAAAAATGTTATTTACAAGATACATCAGACAGCTAAAGGTGATGGAGCCAAATCTATTATGCTTCAGCTGAAGTAAAAAAGAAAAAAGAAAAAGGCCGAGGTAGCAATTATGATCTCAAACAAAGCAAGAGCAAAATTAAAGATAATTAAAAGAAATAGCCAGAGAAACAATATCTTGGTAAAAGGTATAATAGGCAATGAAGTAATATCAGAATCTCTGATCAAACACACAGGACACAGAGTCAAATTTACTGTTAAAAAAAAACCAAACATGCTTTTAAAAAAATGCTTAATAAATTTTTTAAAAGAAAGAAATGCTACTATCTAAACTACAACTGTAGCCCACCATCTCCAAAGAGATGTTTCAATATCCCCAGATCTGTGATTGTGTAAGTGTGTATGGGGGAGGAGGGAGAGGAAAAGAAGGGATGGAAAGAAGTGGGCAGACAGACTGAGAATTTATTTTTATAATAATAGCTTTTTATTTTTCAAAATACATGCAAAAGATTTTTTCTTGTAGATACGATTTTTCTAGCATAGCGAGATAAGTATGGAAATATGTATACATCTATTCGACTTGTCAAGCATTTTAATATAATTAACATGTAGTGAACTTCCTGCCACCTAGGAGAGGGTTGAGAACTAGGGGGGAAAATTTGTAACAGAAAGCTTTGTAAGGGTCAATGTTGAAGAAATACCCATACATATGTTATGCAAATAAAAAGGTTTTTTTTTTTTTTAAAAAGGGATAGACAAAATACATGCAAAGATAGTTTTCAACATTCAGCCTTGCTGTTCCGAATTTTTCTCCCTCTCTTCCCTCACCCTTGTCCCCTAGACAGCAAGTAATGCAATATGGGCAAGTCTTCCAAACATATCCCTTTTTTTCCTTCTTATCAAAAGAAGGGAAAAAAACGAGAGAGAATAAAAAATAAACAACAACAAAAAAGGTGAAAACACTAGGTTGTGGTCCATACCCAGTGCCCACAGTCTCTCTCTGGGTACAGATGGCTCTCTCCATCACAAGACCACTGGAATTGCCCTGAATCACCTCAGTGTGAGAAGAGCCCTGTCCGTGGATTGATCATGTGTACCATGATTCCTGGTCCTGCTCCCTTCCCTCAGCATCAGTTTCTGTAAGTCTCCTCAGACCTCTCTGAAATCCTCCTGCTGGTCGTTTCTTAAATATGAATCATATTCTTATTAACCACTTAGTATGTGTCGGGCACTGAACTAATCCAGAGGAATACAAACACAAACCGAAAGGGAAGGTAGTCTTGGCCCACGGAAGGGGGAGAAGTAGTCCGGTGTCTCCTGGGCTGGGCAGGATCTGAAGGTACACGAGACTAGGATGGCTGGCTATATTTGGAGAATCACAGAGGGAACAGGTGGGCCTTCCTCACAGCCTCTCTCTGGAAGCTATGGAGACAGCAGTTTGGGGAAGGACGATGCCAGATGGAGGGGTGTCCAGGAGAGCCACAAGGATGTCACATGGAGGATGGAGAAGGCCAGGAAAAGAAGGCCCCTGATCACTACTTTCAAGTATCTAAAGGAGGGTTTGACCTGGGGAAATGGACCCAGACCAAAGAGTGAAAGCTGCCAGACCGACCAGGAGTCATCTCCAAAGAGAGAGATGGTCCCCAGCCCCCAGCAGGGCTCAGTGGGAACATCCTTCCCAGTGCTCAGGAGGGCATTCCTCTGCTTGGACTCGCTGGCCAAGGAGGTTTCTGGAGAAATCTGGGACTCTTCCCTCTGCCTTAGTGGAAAGTGTTTCTACACTGGAACCACAACTAGACTTTAGTTTACATGCTTCGAATAGCTTTCCACCTCGTGGTACCCAAATACAAAGGCAACAAATGACCAACCAGTGTTCCTCGGTGCCAGCTGCTGTCCCGGCAGCTCACTTTTAGGCCAGCAGATGCCCGTCTGGCCTTTAAGGCTGGAATTTTGAGGGGAAGCATGAAATCAGGGGCCGTGAGGGCTCAGTGGAAAGTCTCAGCCTGAGAGTCAGCAAGACCGGGGTTCAAAGCCAGCCTCACACTTACTAGTTACGCAGCTCTGGGCAAGTCACTTAACCCAGATTGCTTTGCCAAAAAGAAATCAAGAATGAAAACCAAAACCTTTCCTCATCACGACACTGCAGGACGCTTGTTTCATTTAAGCTCTGATTAAAGCTAGATTCGATCGATGTAAAAGTGTTCCAAAAATGACTCTGGGGGATGGGATCTTGTCAGATTCAAGGCAGCTTGCACTTCTGGGCTGGGCTTTACACAAATGAGTAAATAAGCCCCATTTCCTGAGGCTCAGGCAGACACCTTGGATGAATCACAACTAAAACAAAAAGGCCAAGATTTACTAAGGAAACTGGGTTCAACAGATAAAACTTCTCTATTTAATGACTAAAGAAAATGCCCAGCTGTAGTTTCCCCATACACCCAGGTTTATTATTCCTGGGGGTGAGATGGAGATTGCTCCCAAGAACTGGGATGGGTCGCCAGCAAGCACCACAACCCAAGATGGGTCCACTAATAGGAGATAAATGCCCTATTCCAACAGGGATGCGCAGGGTTGGAGGATCAGGGGAGCCCGGTGATATGAATCCAGTGGATTTAAACAAAGCATCAGACATTTCCCATGATCCCTTTGTGAACGAGATGTTCACAGTGCGACAGAACAGAGAGGTTAACGGCTGGCTGAACAATCTTATCTCCGGGGTCCACAAGGTGGAGGTGGTGGAGGGTGTGTCTGGGATCTGTCCACGGTCCATAATGTAGGTGAAGGCTTGGGGTTCTCCTTGCCAGTCTACATAGGAAAAAGGTGAAAAGGTTTCACGGATAACAGAATGAGAATGAAACTCCTTCAACCTCAATGGGCCGTGCCATTTGGCACTAAACAGAAAGGCTGACATTCAACAAGGGAAGCACAAACCGTCCATTTTGGTTCCAAAACATCAGCGCTACAAGTAGAGATGGGAAAAACCTTGACTTGGTAGTCACACATAAGGGAAACTTTTGGGAGGTTAGTCAGCCACTAAGGAGGTAGTAAACCCTTAGCACACTCAGTCACATACAAAGGAGAGGGAAGGCCCTGGAGAAAAGACCTCCAGTAGAGGCAGCACAGAGCCCAGGCCTGCTTTTTTAAACTTTAACAAAATTTCCTTTGATTAAATTAAGAATTGAACGAATAATTTTAAAAGACAATCTTCCCAACATTCTGCACCAATACAGAGACAACTTTCTATCCTTTGAAAAGTGCCTTCCTGAAAGCAAATGTCTTTAGTTCTTAATGAAACCGCCACCCCAAAGGGGAGGAAATGTTGGCACAGTGTCTACTGGAGAGGCCCCAGCTTCTTGGGGAGTGGCAGAAAGTCACCCCGGGCCAGGGGGACATCAGCGTCTGCAGGAACATCCAGGCTGCCGGAGGGCCTGCGAGCGGAGAGCCGGTGCCGGTCCCTGGTGGTGCCATCCTGCCCACCCAAAGGACACGAGAGAAACCAGATTAAAACCGTTGCCTCAGAATACACTGCCAGACACCAAAAAAGGACATTTCACAGACTCGGCCTGGCCCAGCACAGATCTGAGAGCTGGAGCAGGAAGGCTGGGGGGCCCGGCGGGGCAGGCCAAGGCGGACTGCTGTGGCTCAGTCCAGTCTGACTTTATCAACCCGTTTGGGGTTTTCTTGGCACAGACACTGGAGCAGTTTGCCATTTCCTTCTCCAGTGAGCTGAAGGGAAACAGGGTTAAATGATTTGCCCAGGGTCACACTGGTAGGAAGTGCCTGTGGCTGGATTTGAACTTGGGTGCTCCATCCACTGGGTACTCCTTGCTTCACGAGCAATAGGCCGCTCAGACTTGGCTCCCCTGGATACAGTGAAGGTGAGAATCAAGAGTATTTCAGGCCTGGAGAAACCTTAGAAACGGTCTCATCCAACTCTCCCCTGCCTCAAACTCACATCTCTGTGAGTCCCGGTCTGGCTCTGCCAGTCTAAAATTTGGGGCTATTTTTCCAACTCTTGACACACTACACCCCCCCCCCCGGTCCAAACTTGCCAGGCTTCTTTTATTAGTTCTTCCCAACACCCCCACACAGCCAGCACCCCCGTGTCACCAACAGGGAATCGGCGTGCAATGAGTCAGCGCCGGAGGTCTGGATACGAAGCCGCAGTCACCTGGAAAAGCTGCTGAGCTCACCACATTTCTACGTCTCCTCCCCACCTGGAGGAAGTTTCAGGGCTGAAAAGGCCTGGGCATCAGGGAGAAAGTTACCTGCCCGATTGCAGACAGGAAGAGACTGGGCTGCTGCCAACAGCTCCGGAGCCCAGAGAGCGCCAGCAGCAGGGGAGGGAGGGGATGGCCATGGTCTTCTCAAGACTAAGAGTTTCCAAGTGCAGTCAAAGAGAGAACCTCCAGCTTCTTCCCCACAGGGTCTCATCTCCCCCCCCACCTTGAGCTCAGCCCAGAGCAGCCTGCACTAAAACATTAGAAAAAAGAAAAAGGTTCCAATGGAAAGCAGCCCAAAGCGTTCCCAGATCGCAAGTCCAAAGAAAAGAGCCATGAGAAATGAGATTTATTCTGGGTCTAAGAGCGACAGCTCTCTCTTCAGTTCTAGATCTGTCTCTCCAGCCTTCTATCACATGGCTTAGTCCAATTAATCATCATCATCAGTGGATAATCTGCTGGAGACCACGAGGCTAATGCACAAATTGGGGGATGGTTCTTCTCCAGGGGCTGGAGCTTTCTGCTTCCCTCCCCAGCTCTGTCCTTAGCACGCCATGGCCCAGTCAGAACCCGCCCCAGCACATCATCTACCTGGAAAAATAAAGCTGGTAACTCTTGGCTCCCAAGTCCCTCCGTGCTGGGGTTGGACAGGGATTTCTCCTTTTATCCAGGTTGCAATGGTATCCAAAAATGTTTTTTTTTTTAAATTTTATTTTATTTGCATAACATGTGTGGGTAATTCTTCAACATTAACCCTTACAAAGCTTTCTGTTACAAATTTTTCCCCCCAACTCCCCACCCCTCCCCTAGGTGGCAGGATATCCATTACATGTTGAATTATGTTAAAATACTTGGCAAATCGAATATATGTATACATATTTCCACACTTATCATTGTTGTGCAAGAAAAATCGTATCTACAAGAAAAAAAATCAGAGAAAGGAAACACAATGTAAGCAAACATCAATCAAGAGCATGAAAATGTTATGTTGTGGTCCACATTTCACATCCTCCTCTCTGGCTTTCTTCAGTGAACAATTGGAAGTGGTTTGAAACATTTCATTGTTGCAGAGAGCCATGTCCATCAGAATTGAACATCATATAGTATTGTTGTTGCTGTGTATAATGATCTCCTGGTTCTGCTCATCTCACTCAGCATCAGTTCATGCAAGTCCCTCCAGGCCTCTCTGAAATCGTCCTGCTGTCGTTTCTTACAGAGCAATAATATTCCATAACATTCATATACCATCACTTATTCAGCCACTCTCCAATCGATGGGCATCCTTTCAGTTTCCAGTTTCTAGCCACTACAAAAAGGGCTGCCACAAACCTTCTTGCACATGTGGGGCCCTTTCCTTCCTTTATGATTTCTTTGGGATATAAGCCCAATAGAAATGCTGCTGGGTCAAAGGGTATGCACAGTTTGATAACTTCTTGAGCATAGCTCCAAATTGCTCTCCAGAATGGTTGAATCCGTTCACAGCTCCACCAACCATGCATCAGTGTCCCAGACCTCCCACATCCCCTCCAACATTCATCATTATCTTTTCCTGTCATTTTAGCCAATTTGACAGGTGTGTAGTGGTACCTCAGGGTTGTCTTGATTTGCATTTCTCTGATCAATAGTGATTTGGAGCACCTTTTCATGTGACTATGGTTTTAATTTCATCCTCTGAAAATTGTCTGTTCATATCCTTTGACCTTTTATCGATTGGAGAATGGCTTGAATTTTTATAAATATGAGACAATTCTCTATGTATTTTAGAGATGAGACCTTTATCAGAACCCTTAAATGTAAAGATGATTTCCCAATTTATTGCTTCCCTCCTAATCTTGACTGCATTGGTTTTGTTTGTACAAAGACTTTTTAACTTAATATAGTCAAAGTTATCTATCTGGTTTTCAATTAAGAGTTCCAGTTCTTCTTTGGACATAAATTTATTCCATCTCCATAGGTCTGAGAGGTAAACTATATTACGTTCCTCTAATTTACTTATAATATCACTCTTTATATCCAGATCATGAACCCATTTAGATCTTATCTTTGTATGTGGTGTTAGATGTGGGTCAAGCCCTAATTTCTTCCACACTAGTTTCCAATTTTCCCAGCAGTTTTTGTCAAATAATGAGTACTTATCCCAGAAGCTGGGGTCTTTGGGTTTGTCAAAGACTAAATTGCTATAGTTATTGCCTAGTTTGTCTTGTGATTCTATCCTATTCCACTGATCGACTACTCTATTTCTTAGCCAGTACCAAATGGTTTTGATGACCACTGCTTTGTAATATAGTTTTAGATCTGATACAGCAAGTCCACCATCATCAGCCTTTTTTTTCATTAATTCCCTTGAAATTCTTGACCAAAAATGGTTTTTTAAAATATCCCTAGGAAGGCCTAGAGAACCCTGGGTAAACATCCTGTGGAACGGCTCTGCAAGAGGAGCCCAGGGACATCGGTAGGCCCCCAATGCCTTTCCAGGGGCCTAGGAGACCGAAATCATTTTCATAATGGTACAAGGATGCTTCATTGCTAATTTACAAAAGCTCTTTAGGAGGTCCACATTAATTTTTAAGAGTGGAAAGGGGACCTGAAACCAAAAAGTTGGAGAAGCGGTTTTCTCTGGAAAGAATGGCAAGAGCTGCCAGACTTCCTTCCCTCAGCCCCGTGGCACAGAGAAGGAACAGTGGGCCCACCCACCCAGCCACAGGGAAGCGTCCCGAGGTCTGTGCCAGCAAACACTCTCGGGGCCGGCCCTGGCCTCCCGGGGCCTACTGCATCAGGACCAAATTTCCCCGTATGATGTGTCAAAGCACATGTGGGAAATCAGGAACTGAAGCCAGTCTTGGAGGTGAGGAAAGAGGTCCTGGTGGGCACGGGGGCTGTAATTACCCAGAGGCTGGAGCGCCTGATTCTCTCCTGACCCTCTAGGCCTCCCGGCCCTTGGGTCTCCCCAGAGGTCACCGAGGGACAAAGCGACAACAGACCGGGCCAGCTTGGAAGCTGCTGCCATCAGGGCAGGGACGGCTGAGTAGCCAGAGCCACTGTGGCTGACTCTTGTCACCCATCAATCCCCTAGCATTTATGAGCTGTCTCCCATGTGCTGACCACAGGAGAGGCGGAGCCCAAGCTTCCCCTGACACTGAAAGGTGGGCACTCAAATGCGAGGCAGGCAAGAGCTGTGGGCTTCAGGACCAGGAGCTATACTAACCAAGGTCAGCACACTCTATCCCGACACCAGGAGCAACAACAGGCTTTCAAGGAAGAGAAATGAGAGGGGAAAAGAGCTTTGGACATGGCAAGTTGAAGACGTTCTAAAGGATAAAAAGAGCTTTCTGAGTGTCCAATTGGAGACATGAGACTAGAAGTCAGCAGAGATCAGAGGGTCTGAGAGCCGTCTGCACTGAGGCAGTGGTGGGGTCCGAGGGGATGGAGCTGACTGCCCAGAAAAATCATTTCGGAAGAGAAGAGAAGGGGGCAAAGGACAAAGAAGGCCCTGGCACAGGCAGCAACAGAGGAACCAAGGGAAAGGCCGGGCCAGAGCTGAAGAGGCTGCACCCCACTCAGGCAGAGCCCACAGGAAAGAAATGGAGGCCTCTGTCCTGGGATCCGTCTGTGAAGGGGTTAGCCCGGAAAGGGAAGAGAAAGGTGAAGGGGATACCCAGGGGCCCAGAGGCCCAGGAAGAGCTCCCTGAGCAGCCCTCGGGGAGTAGCAGCCAAGCAGGGCTCAGGCTGCTTCTCTGTCATTGCCCTGATACAATCGCCCCAGCTCCTGCTGCTGAGCTACAGGGCAAGGCCCGGGATTTTGGGGGCCACAACTTCCCTTTCTAGGTCTCCAGCGGCTGTTAGTGCAGGCCCTGCAAGAGCAGGCCCAGGCTATCCCATCAGGTCCGAGGGGAGGCCCATGCTGCCTCTTGTGCCCCCCACCCCAGCCTGGCTCCTTCGGCCGGCCTGGCTTCCTCCAAGTGCCCATGCAGCTAATGAGTGTTGATCAGGCTTCAAACCTGTACTGCCTTCTGACTCCAATGCCAATACTTTTGTACTATAAGCAGGCCATGGAAAAGTGAGACCCCACCCCCATCCCAAAAGGAAGCAGGTTTGGGGAGTAAGGAGAGAGGCCTGGAAGACTAGACCTGGAGATGGAAGGGGGGCTGAAATGATGAATAAATAAAGAGCCTTCACATGCTGCATTTCCTTAAAAGAAGGTGATAGGAGAAAGAGAAATCCCACTTAAAATAACTGTGTCTATTAAATATTTGGGAGTCTACCTGCCAAGATGAACCCAGGGGCTATATACGAACACAATTACAAAACACTTTTCACGCAAATAGAGTTAGATCTAAACAGCTAGAAGAATATAAGTGCTCATGGGTAGGTCAAGCTAATAAAATAAAAATGACAATTCTACCAGAATTAATCTACTTATTCAAACTGCCAAGAAATAATTTTGTAGAGCTAGAAAAAATAATAACAAAATTTATTTGAACAAGAAGTCAAGAATTTCAAGGGAATTATCAAACAAACAAAAAAACCGCAAAGGAAAATAGCCTCACTCTACCAGACCTAAAACTGTATTATAAAGTGGTGGTCATCAAAACCATTTGGTACTGGCCAAGAAAAAGAGTAGTTCATCAGTGGAATAGGTTAGGGCCACAAGACACAATAATGAATGTTTGATAAACCCAAAGACTCCAGCTTCTCTCTGACAAAAATTGCAGGGGAAACTGGAAAATCAAATTAGGCATTGACCAACATCTAACAACCTGTACCAAGATAAAACTGAAAGGGGCTCATGATTTAGATGTAAAGGGTGATACAATAAGCAAATCAAGAGAACAAGGGTAATTGATCTCTCAGATCTGTGGAGAAGGAAAGAATTTATGGCCAAAGAATTAGAGAACAATATGAAATGCAAAATAGGTAATTTTGATTACATTAAATTATAGTTTTTGCACAAACAAAACCAAAGCAGCTAAGATTAGAAAGGAAAAAAGAAAGCTGGGAAATTGTTTTTTTACAGCCAGTATTTCTGATAAAACTTCATTTCTAAAATATACAGAAAATTGAGGGAGATTTATAAGAATACAAACCACTCCCCAATTGATAAATGGTCAAAAGATATAAACAGACAATTTTGAGAGGAAGAAATTAAAGCCATTTCTAGTTATATGAAAAAATACTCTATAATTTGGAACTATATCCAAAGAGCTATAAACTGTCCATACCCTTTGACCCAGCAGTGTTTCTACTGGGCTTGCATCCCAAAAAGAACTTAAAGGAGGGGAAAACTCCAACGTGCAAAAATGTTTGTGACAGCCCTTTTTGTAGTGGCTAGAAACTGGAAACTGAATGGATGCCCATCAATTGGAGAGTGGCTGAATAAATTATGGGATGTGAATGTCATGGAACATTACTGTTCTGTAAGAAAAGATCAGGAGGATGATTTCAGAGAGGCCTGGAGAGACATGAACTGATGCTGAGTGACATGAGCAGAACCAGGAGATCATTATACATGGCAACAACAATAATATATGACAATCAATTCCGATGGATGTGGTTCTTTTCAACAATGAGATAATTCAGGCCAGTTCCAATGATCTTGTGATGAGGAGAGCCATCTGCACCCAGAGGGAGGACTGTGGGAACTGATTGTGGACCACAACATAGCATTCTCACTCTTTTTGATGCTGTTTGCTTGCATTTTGCTTTCTTATTCATTTTCTTTCCTTTTTTGATCTAATTTTTCTTGTGCAACAAGAGAATTGTATAAATATGTTTACGTGTATTGGATTTAACATGTACAGCATATATTAGATTGCTTGCCATCTAGGGGAGAAGTGGGGGAAGGAGGGGAAAATCTGAAACACAAGGCTATGCAAGGGTCATTGCTGAAAAATTATCTGTCCATATGTTTTGAAAATAAAAAGATTTAAAAAAGAAAAGAAAGAAAGAAAAGATCAGCAAGATGATTTCAGAAAGGCCTGGAGAGACTTACAGGAACTGATGCTGAGTGAAGTGACAGAACCAGGAGATCACTGTACACAGCTACAAGAAGATTATGTGATGATTAATTCTGACGGACGTGACTCTTTACAACAATGAGGTGATTCAAGGCAATACACATCCAGACTTGTGATGGAAAAAGCCATCCCCATACAGACAGAGAACTATGCAGACTCCATGTGGATCAAAGCATTTCCCCCCTTTTTGTGGTTGTTTTTTTTTTTCCTTTCTTGTGTTTTTTCTCTTTTGATCAGATTTTTCTTGTGCAACATGACATAGAAATGTTTCGAAGAATTACACATGTTAAACCTATACTGGATTGCTTGCTGCCTTAGGTAGGGGGGAGAGAGGAAGAAAGATTTGGAACCGAAGGTTTTGCAAAGGTGAATGTTGAAAACTACCACTCCGTGCATTTGGAAAAATAAAATACTATTTAAAGAAACCCAGAAAGCAGTACAAGAAAACAAACAAGCAAGCAAAGGAAGGTGATTAGACGATGCTCCAAAGGCAGCTCCCTCTTCCTGAAGCACGTTCTCAGTGACTGATCTGCTCTATTCTCACCTGACTCACTCATCTTTCCGTCCTGCCGAGGGAGAGAAGGTGGGTTATTCCTGACACAACCATTCACCAACCACGAGGAGAGGCCTCCTTCCCCACGGAAGGAGGGGGATGCAGGGGGCAAGTCCCAGACCTGACCCATTCGCCGTGGGCTGGTGCACCCAGCGAGGCGATCAGCAGTTTCACACGCAGAAAAGTCACCCATTAGTCACGCCAATTCGAGTTGAAACACGGGACAGAGATTTACCAGTTAAGGCAGGCTGTAGCCTCAGCATTTGCTATTTTAACCCTGACGTCAGTAAAGAGTGAATGTGCTACTGAAGCCATAGTAGCCAATCCAGGGGCTCGGTGCCAGAGAACTCTCCTTATTCCGTGGTCATGTAACAGATCCCCCCTCTGAATCTCAGCCCAGGTGCAGCAGCACAATGGGACCAGGCTCGCCCTGCGGTGGGCAGGGGAGGGCAGGGCAGGGTCAGAGGCTCATCTGGAGGAAGATCCAGCAAAGGAGACAGCGGTCAGAAAAGGAGCGAGCTCGGCCCAGAAACCTGGAGGCGAGAGGATGACAGGGTGGGAATCCAAGGCTGAAAGTGTGTATTTACTCATCAACAACCACCCCCATTACACGGCTCCATATTTCTATGAAAGACAACTACTGACCCAAATGAAAGCATCAGGGAGAAGCGTGGCTTCCCTCTGTATTAGCTCTCGTTCTGGTTCCAGAGCACAGGGGACTCTCCGCCCGCTTCCTTCTCTATGGGACCGACAGACTGTTCAGCTGAGGAAACGAGCACGGCTTCCTAATGTTCGGTGAGAAGAGCTGGACCCCCAAGAGTCTGAGGTCTGGGAGACCCTGGGGCCCCCACCAGCTGCGGGACCTGCTAATCTCAGGCAGGGAGCCAGCCCAATCCGAGGCACAGGCCCCTCAGAGTCCAAGCTCGGCCTATGGCTCAGGTTATCCGACTGCAGCCAGTGACAAAGGCCGCGGGATCACCTCTGACACGTGGCCCGCTTTACACAAGGGCCTCAGATTTCCAGCTCCTTGCCAGGATGTCTCTAAAAGGGAAATGCTGCTTCAAAAAAAGTCATCTTCATTACAGGGGATTAGGAGGAGGAGAGGCGGCAGCTCCAGGCAGGAAGCCAAGGGCCAGCTGCCTACGTATGTGCCTCTCGGATACAGAGTAAAGTGAGCAAGAAAGCAGAAGGAAAGGCAGCGCCCCAAAACG
This sequence comes from Myrmecobius fasciatus, assembly GCA_023553655.1. NCBI lineage: Eukaryota > Metazoa > Chordata > Mammalia > Dasyuromorphia > Myrmecobiidae > Myrmecobius > Myrmecobius fasciatus. The sequence continues at coordinate 21,567 of JAJPUD010016393.1, read as the reverse complement.
AAAGGAGCAAACCCTCAAAGCCACAAGGCTGGTCCCAAGGGCCGCTAAGGGGCTGGATGCCCCCTAGGGGCAGCCTTCCATCCACCCACAGACAGGCTGTGGCCATGCTGGCCAGGCCCAAGAGCCCAGGGGCCCCATGCTGAGGGGGTGACGGCCAGCACAGCAATCAGAGCCCTTGTGTAACCTCCTGGGGCAGCTCTCTGCCTCCCCAGCCCATTGCCCAGAGCTGGTGTGATGACATCTGAACTGGACTGAGCCTTCCTGGGCCCTCTGGCTGCCCCACACCTGCAGCTTCCCTCTGGCGCTTCTCACTGCAGGAGGGCCAGCCTGCAGACTTCAAGGCACTTTGGGTGCTGTCTCTGCCCCTCAAAAGCCACTTCTTGTTAAATACAAGGACCCGGCCCTTCCCAGCACCTCCAAATCCCCCAGAGCACCTGAGAGGCAGCTCCTCAACACAACATCTCCAGATGGACTCATGGGCTTTTCCCAAACCTTCCCCTCTTTCGGTCCAGAGCCTGCCCATTCTCTCCAGCCTTCACATCTTCTCCCCTTGCCAAGTCCTTCTGACTCCCAACCTCGCTGCCCCAACCAAGCCAGCCCCATCCTCCTCACCTCCCTCCCAGCCCCGTCAGATGGCCCTCTCCCACAGGCACTGGGTTGTCTCTCCCCTTAGCGTGGGAGCTCGCAGAGGGCCGGCTGTCCGGCCTTTCCCAGCATCCTCAGGCTTTGCACACAGTGGGTCCTTTATCAGTAACAGTGGAATTGTTTCAAGAACAACTCTGAGCAATCAAGTCATGCTGACCATTATAAATATCGAAATTAATCTCAAAGATCCTATGAAGAAAAATGCTGTTTGAATCCAGGAAGGAATATTGCTGTTGTGTAGGAAATGATGAGTTGGTTAATTCAGAAAAACATGGAAAAAACTTATGAAGGAAGATACTGTGTACCTTCAGAGAAACAAATAAGCATAGTATGGTCTTACAGACAGACAGTATAGGGGTATCTATGGGTGTATGGATGTTTATAGATCTCTATGTATATGGACATATATCCACGCTTAATCGTAGCCTTCTTTGGGGGAGAGAGGGCAGAGGGGTGAAAAAATAAAGTACACAGCAGAAAAGAAAAGAAAACCCACAAGGAAGCAAAGAAAAGCTGGGCGGTTTGGAGAACAATGTGGCATTTATTACATGGGTTTTCTTGAAATAGAAATGTTTTGTTTTATATTAAATCCTCTCCTCCGGTCTGTTACTTCCATGGCAATGTTGTTTTTTCTCTACTCATTTTGTATTCAAGTGCAAAATAAAAGAATGTAGCCCACAAAAAATAGGAAGGCCTTCCTGCTCTGCTAGTTGATATTATTTTTCCACCTTTATTTTTAGTCTGTTTGGATCTTTTCCCCAGAAATGGTCACAAACTCTTGAGAGAAAGGGAGCGTTCGGTTTTTGTCTTGTATAGGGGCCTACCCCAGTGACTTAGGCAAACTCTTTTAACTGACTCTCACTGATGCAGCTGTTCTGAGGCTTGACCATCACCACGTCCTCCATCTGAACATCTGAGGGACCTCCCTAGCCGGAGTCCCCCTTCCATCGGGACCCATCTTCCATGACTGCGGCAAACACTTCTGGCAAAATGTGTCCCCTACGCATGTTACTTATTTCCCATTTGGAGAATTTTCCATTGATCTGGTGGCTGACATTGGTCACTCGTTCACAGGAGTGTTTCTGGAACAGTACAGCCACATGGCAGTCATGTCTGACAGCCAAGTTTACATATAAATGCATTTAAACAAACACATGCAATTGCACTTTAGGAACATTCAATAGGGGCAGTTAGAGCACCAACCTTGAATTTAGGAGGACCTGAGTTCAAATATGATCTCAGACATTTAATACTGCCAGCTATGTGACCCTGGGCAAGTCACTTACCCCCCAATTGCCTCAAAAAGAAAGAAAATATCCATCACTTGATACAATTTTTGTCCTTAATTTTAAAAAAGAGCAAATATCTTATATTCCAGCTATTCATTTTCACCAGTTACTTAAGTGGCAAAAAATCAATTTCCATCTTTCAGGAAAACTTGGAGAATTCTCCTACCATTCTGTACCACATATTTGTGTGTGAGCATTTTCACCTCATTATCATTTTAAATCAAAATACAGAAATAACCTGGATATAAACGAAAGCTTGAGTCTTTCTGATATTGGGCCTAACGTGGCAAACTCGTGTTCAAATTTTAAAACCCCAACCCAAAAATGAAAATATAGGTTATTACAGTATTATGCTAAATATCTCCCACATGGCAGCATTTCATTTAAAATGTGATTCACAATCAAAAAATTTGTAAAAGAAATAAAAGAAAGGATGTTTTAATTCCTTACAGAGTACCCCCCCAAAAAGCATTTGTAATGATATTATGACAGATTTGTTATTTTATATTTTGTTTTTCATAACCATGGGTAGAAAACAATTTTTATTTTATAATTATAATTATATAATGCAAGTTTTAGTCCTGCTTTTTCTGGACAAACATTATTATGGTGATTTTAAATCCTTATGCAGAAATTTAAAAGAACGTTGAACAATATATTAAATATTAAATGGAGGACACATTTTGTTTTGTTTTGCAAACCAAGAATATTGGGAATTATTTTTCTGAACTGATGTTGCCTATGGCTGCCACATTTTCTGGGGTAATTTAAAAGCTCTTCCCCTCTTCAAGGCAGTGAGAGTTAATCTGTAAAATGGGATTAACACCTGAATCCCGGCTACAAAGAGTTGTTTTGTGAAATGCAGTTACAACCCTTAAAGCTCTTCCCAGATGAAATTTAAATCTACTTCTACTCCACTGGTTTATTCTTTTATTCAGCCTCCATTTTTCTGCAGGGTTGGATTAACTTTGTATTAAGGGGTCTATCTGGTATCCAGCTTCACCAATAGGTTTGCTGGGAACCCCAAGGTTGTTTTCCTTTGCAATTATTTTATTAGTTGCCATCTGAACGGTTTTCTGACAGCTGGTCTGCAAACTGCTCCTGACTGACTGCTCAGTTACTGGGAAATGGCTGAAACATTGCCTCAGAGCCTTTCCCTGGCTGTTGCAGCAGCACTGATTGGCTGCTCTGTTCTCCCTGGGTTTGGGGGATGCCCCCCTCTCCGGCCACTCCACTGATGCTCCCCCTGACCTCAGGGTCCCTCGCCATCTCACCACTCCCCCCTAATTTCAATGCCGTCTCCCTACTGCTGATTCTCAAGGGGAGCTCTTCTGCCCCAGTCTCCCTGCTGAGCTCCAGGCTCTGGGACTGCTCCCTCCCGGGCCCTCACCCTTTCAGCTCATCCCCAGTTCTTCGCTCTTCCCTTCCAGCCCCCCCCCCCCATCCAATCTGTCACCCAGGCCTGCCAGTTTCAGCCTCCCACAATCCCCCTTCTCTCTGCAGCCTCCAATCCATCCTCCATTCAGTGCTCCCTACTCGCTCCCTAGGGGCCCCAGAACATTCTCTTTTTGCTCCACTCCGGGGCTTCCTTTCAATCCCAATTAGAACCTCCCCAATTAAACTCAATCTTCAGGAACTCCCCTAAATGCACCCCCTCCGTTAATTACTTCCTGTTTATACAGCATAGATTTGCTTTGGGGCGGGGGAGGGGGGGGGAAGTCAGCTCCCTGGCTTTTGCCACCTCCCTTCCTCAACCTCGGCTTAACAATGCCCAGCACATAGTAGGACTTAAAGGCAAGTATCCCCCCACCCCCACCCCAAGGAAGCCCGGGAAGGAACGTCCAGCAGACTGCCAGGCCAGCAAGGGGAAGTAGCCGAGGGCTTTGGGAGAGACTGGCAGGCCAGCCCACAGCCCGAGGAGCTGCTCCCCTCAGAGTCCCCTAGAACCCCCCTCCTACAAAAGGCAGGGGAACCCACAGGGAGGCAGCTCTCCTCTGGGTCTCTCTCTCCCTCATGCAGGGACAAGCAAGAGAGAAGGGGGGTCCCCCTCCGGCAGAAGCCCGGCCAGATGCAGCTGGCACGGGAAGGCTGGCTGGGCAGAGGGCTGGCTTCCCCTCGGTCGGCTGGGCCTGCTTTATTGTATTACTTTTTTATTAAAGCTTTTTAGTTTCCAAACACATGCATGGGTCATTTTCAACACTGGTCCTTGCAAAAGCTTGTGCTCCAAATCACCCCCCCTCCCCCCACCCCCTCTGGGTAATCCAGTATATGTTAGATGTGTGCAATTCCCCTATACATCATAGTCTATTTTGAAACCGCACAAAATCTGCCCAGGGAAACAAGATGGGGGGGTCCCCCTCATTGGGTGAATGGCTCCCTCCATCCCTGAAAGGCCTACCAGCAGCCCGGGCCCTCAGCAGAGGGAGCAAAGCTTCACCCCACCCTAGATTAGCAAAGAGAAAACACCCCGTTTGTGGCCCCAGGAAACAGGGCCACCCCCAGGAACCAGAGGGAAATTTGCATTTTCAACAACTTTCTCCAATGCCCGGCCCAGCTTCCGCCCACAGAGGCGGCCCTAAGGGGAGAGAGGGAGGGAGAAAGCCCGTTACTTCCGGCTTGAGTAATGGGGGGGGAGGGGAGGGTCTATTTACATAACAAACCAAGAAGCCAACTGGGCCCACATGGGGGACCAAGTTATAGGAAGGGCTTGGGAGGAAAAAGCAAAAGGAGAGCAGCTACAGGAGCAAGGGGAAGTGGGGGCAAGTGCACAAGAGAAAACCCCAAATGGCCCCAGTCTGGGGAGGAAGGACAGGCGAGGGACAGAGACAGACAAATGATGTGATCCAGGATGTGGGGTTTGGCCCCAAAGTTGGGGTTCCCTCATGGGAAGAGCTCACCACGGTCATTCTCTTTGACAAAAGGTAGATTTATTTAGGGAAGAGATAAAATGTGACAGACAAAATGAAGGGAAACAATAGACACCGGGAAGGGAAAATCTGAAATAAGAGTGGGAGAGCGCATGAAAGCTCACAACCACCCAGGAGAAAGGGGGCCCCCATGAGGTGGGGGCACAGGCTAAATCCTGACAGGGACTCAGCGCCCTAAAAGTGTTAGTTGGCGTGCACACCCTTTGACCCAGCAGTGTTTCTACTGGGCCTGTATCCCAAAGAGATCTTAGAGGAGGGAAAGGGCCCCCCACGTGCGAGAATGTCTGTGGCAGCCCTTTTTGTAGTGGCTAGAAACTGGGAGCTGAGGGGCTGCGCATTAGTTAGGGGGTTTGTTCTGTGAGAAACAGCCAGCAGGAGGTTCAGAGAGGCATGAATGTCGAAAATTATCCATGTATACATTTTGAAAATAAAACGCTTTAATTAAAAAAGAACTAGGCCCGAGGCCCAAAATCTCATATCCAGCAAAAGTATCTATAATACTGAATGAAAATAAGTGGGCAGTCAACCAAAAAGAGTTGGCTGTAAGGGGGAGAAGTGAGGTTGGGAAGCACAGTGGGGCTTAGGGGAGATACCATGCTGCCTGGGGAAGGACACCCCAAGGCAGAGTGCCATGGGGGGGCTGCCCCAAAGGAGAGCAGCAGCCATGGGATGGATGGCTCACAAGGAGATTTAACCTCAGGGACATGGCTGGGCTCTCTCCAGAGGTGGGTCTCACAACTTGGATTTCAGCCTGGACCACCGCCCCAAAGGGTTGAACCTGTCTGCCTCCGGAATCAATTCTTTGGCTTCTCTTGGTCCAAAACAATATTCAGGGTCTCATCAGGGAGACAGAGAGGCCTGGGCCAAACGGGCCCCTCCTCCATGAGCTGGGGGTCCCAGACCACTCTAAGGCCTTCTAATGGGGGTCCCACACTGAAAGGCCAAGAAGTGGGTGATAAAGGGAAGAATGAAAAGAAACACCAGCTACAGCATCCCAGTCCCAGAGAGGCAGGCCCAGAGGAAGCGCTGAAAATAATTACCAGCCCAGGAGACACAGGGGCCTGTCAGTGAGCCGATGTCAACCTCGCCATTGGCGACGGGCAGGTAGGGGAGCTGTGGCGAGACTGGCAGAATGCTCCAGGCTGATCAGAGAAGGTCTGGGGCATCCAGGGTCACTGGAAAGATCACTTGGTATCTCTGTGCCCAAGCCCAGCCAGGCCGGCTGGTCCTGCTGGAGCACACAGCAGCCACAGCAGCCATAACCTCCTGAAGGGACTGGGAAGCAGCCAAAATGTCACATGCAAACACGAGCCTCAGGAACTAGACCTGGCCCAGCAGAGCATTCCTGCTGGCCGCCAACTTCCCAATCATTTATTAATGGAAAAGGGTGGGCTTTGGCAAGAGCAGCTTTCGCTGAACCCCAAGAATCAGTGCCCCAAAGGGCAGAAGATAAGGGAGCAACCCTGAGCTCAACCAGACAGGCTGGCCCAGGCTCTTCTAGCTGGGAAGAGAAGTTCCTCCAAAGCTCGAAGGACAGCCAGAGGACCCCAGCCCATCCCAATCCTGGGGGTGGTAAGGTCAGGTGGGCACAGGGGGGCCCAGAGGCCCATGTATCCCAAGGATGTGGATACTGGCCTAGAAGCTAATAAAACATTTAAATAAGATCTATGTGTGAGCTTTAAGACAGGAAGAACTGAGGAGTCTGTGACAAGATAAAGAAAAAGCGGGCTTCCGCCCCCAGGAAGCCCTGCTGTGGCCCCACTGCCCACGAGAGCTTGTGTCCCAGAGGCAGGCAGGGCAGACTGTCTCTCCCGCCACCTACCCACGCCTCCTGGAGACAAAGGCCCTTCTGTACAGTCGCTCACTTGATGGGACCCAGGCCAGACCTAGAAGGCGGCCCAGGAAATGCTCTTTCTGGCCTTTCTGGTCCCCTACTGCCTTCCAAGCCCAGTTCTGGGGCCACTTCCTACACGAGGCCTTCTCTGAGTCCTCTCCCTGAAATTACCTTGTCTCTACATTGTCACCATCGGCTCCTTTCGGGCCTGTCTGACTCTGCGACCGTGACCCCATTTGGGCTTTTTTTGGCAGAGATGCTGGAGGGGTTTTGCCATTTCCTTCTTTAGCTTTTTTTTTTAGCTTTTTTACAGAGGAGGGAACTGAGGCAAACAGGGCGAAGTGTCCAGGGTTACACAGTCAGAAGTGTCTGAGGCAGAATTTGAATTCAGTATTCCATTTATTTTTATTTCTTTTACCTAGGTACATGTTGTATGCAGACTACAAGCTTCTTGAGGGCTGGGTCTGTTTTATTTTTATCTTTGTGTTCCTTACAGCAAGAACAGAACCTAGAGCCAGAGGGTCAAGTTTTGTGGCTGAAGTGGATGGAGCTAACAGCAGGGAAAAGGCCCGGCCTCCCACCTGCAAATCATCATCTGGCACAACCCGAAGGTCAGAAAAATCTCCTTTCGGCAGCCTGCATTGCCAGTGCAAGGGCACAGGGAGAGCTTAGCCTTGAGGGGCAGCCAGACCCTGGTTCTCCAAAAGGGCTCTAGGGATTTTTCATGCTGTAGGCTCACAAAGAGCCAGGAGGAAGGATACTGTCAGAGAGAGGTGAAGAACACTGAAACATGGCGGCCTTCAGGGCCAAACTGTGACCCAATGGGAAGTGCTCTGAAGCAGAACTCATGCGACTAAGGAGTGGGCCCTGGCAGCTCATGGCAGCCAGCGGTCTAGTCTAAAAAAGAAAAGAGAGGCCAATTTCCTAAAAGCCAGGCTCATCAGGAAAGGATGCAATCCATCCTAACCCCTTCCCAAACCTTTCTGTCAGGATTTACGCCAGTCCTGGAAGAGTGGGGAACACACACACATACACAGACAGACAGACAGACATCCCTTCCCAATTTCACTTGGAAATTCAACAATTCCTTTGATAAACATTTGTTAAGTAACTACACTGTGCTGATTGTTCATGATATTAAAACAGTTAAGTCTCAGTCCTGCTTTAGAAGTTAATTTTTAATAGGGAAAAAGTCCCAGAACAAAAAGTTTTGTTTTAAAAAACCAAAACATTTCAGAAGTGAGGGGAAGAAGAGGAGATCCTGACCAGCCACCTAGATGACGTTCTTTTTTTTTTTTTTTTTTTTCCAGTTTGGCAGTGAAAGGAAGAGGAGATTGAGCTGGAGGAAATGGCCAGATGGGAGAAGTCACTTTAAGCCTTCCTTCCCTTACCTCCTACTTTACTCAAAGTAATGCTTTATTCCTGGAAAGCAGATGCAATTATGATTGCACCACTACTGATTTCAAGGCTACTAGATATTAATAACATAAAACTGATGCTATCACCTTGGTTATCTCTAAGACTGGCTCCAGTTTCTATAAGAGTCACAAGTCAATCCCATTCATTATGCATTAATCCAGCCAATCAGTCAGTCATTTTATGCCAGCCCTAGAAAGGAATTGTTTCCAAATTACAAATCTGCTCCACAAAACAAGAAAGAAATGAAAAATGTCCTTTATTGGTCAAATATAGTTAATTTATTCAGAAATAGGGTGGGTCTGATTTGAGAGAGATTTAAGAGCTCCAATCAGTTTCCTTTAACTCAAAATGATGTTAAAGGTTTCGAAATTTCTCAGAAGAGGTAAAGAACAAGAAGAAAAAGGACTTCTAAATACAAAAATATTTATAGCGGCTCTTTTCTGGTGGCAAAGATTTGGAAATTGAGGGGATGCCCGTCAACTGGGGAATGGCTGAATAAGTTGTGGTATATGATTGTGATTGAAGACTACTGACAAGCAGGATATTTCCAGGAAAACCTTGAAAGACTTACATGAACTGATGCAAAATGAAGCAGGAGGAGAAGCAGAAGACATTGTATACAGTAACTCTGATGATGATCAACTGTGAATGATTTAGCTCTTCTCGGCAATACAACGACCCTAGACAACTGAAGGACTAAAAACGAAAAGCACCATGCATCCCTACAGAAAGAACTCATAGTCTGAAATACAGGTCAAAACATACTTTGAAAAAATGCTTTTTTTTTTGGTTTGAGGTTTTTTTTTGTTTTCTTAAATGTTTTCCTTTAGAACATGACTAATATGGAAATGTTTTGCACAACTACATATGTATTATATCAAATTGCTTGCCTTCTCAATGAGGGGGTGGGGGAAAGAACTTGTTACTCAAAATTTTAAAAACAAATGTTAAAAAACAGTTTTTACATGTGATTAGCAAAAAACAATGCTAAATAAGTAATTCTTTGAACAGGATCATTTAAAACATTTCTCAGAAAAGACCACCATTGCCACTGCAAAATGGCCAGATTTTTTAAAACCACAGCTCAGGTCGAGGATGCAGTTAACAATTCCAGAGGGAAGGGAGCTGTCCATTCTCCAGGCTTCCCCGTACCTTCCTTCAGTTCAGCTCTCCATCCTTATAAGACGATCAATCCTCCCTGTTGGACACCATACCCTTCAGCTCCCTGTCATCTTCCCCAGAGCACACAGTCCAGCCTCTCAAGCAAAAATTTACAAAAGGTCCAGCTGTGCTTGCCGACTCTCCATTAGTCACAAGGTCTCACCATTCCCTTCCCCAGAACCTAGCGGATGACCAGGACAGCTCCCACTTCCAGGCCATCTCCTCCAGGCCTCTTCTTGCCCTTCTCCGAACTCCTGAGCACTCTACAACTAAGCACAGAATTAATTCTATGGTGTCTGGATGTTGTTTTACGTAAGGAGCTTTTACAGTGTCTGGCACACAGCAGACACTTGGTAAATGCTTGTTGACTGGCTGATGCATAATCTCCCCCCCCCCATAATGCTATGGTTCCTGTCACTTCTGCCTCACCCCTGTGTTCCGGCACATCACAGGTGATCAAAATGCTTTCTGCTTCATTGGTCTCCCTCCAGTAGATGACTCTACTTCCTCCCTTATTTGTATTTTTCTGCATCACTCTAAATTGAGTAAAATTGTCCGGTTTCCTGCCGACTTCCTGAGAATGCTAGACAGACACATGAGCTAGTGCTGAAGTACTCCAAGTCCAAGATATTAAAGGAAGAAGCAGTAACTTATTATGGGACTTTGCACGCACATAATATTCTCCTTTCTCATACGTTTAGTCCCAGAAGGGAAAGTCTGCTGCCCCAAACCACGCTCAGTTGGGTCTGGGTGCGCCTCGGAAGAAAGCTTCAAGGGAGAAAAGGCTGAGGCAGCGGCTCAGGTGCCAGCATCCCGGGCGGGCCAAAGGGCAGCCCTGTATATAAACTGCTACTTATCACAAATACTCCATAGTCAACTCAAAGGCAGACGTCACCCTTTTTTAACAATGGAAATGTCGACTGGATGAACAGAAAAACACCCTCCGCTGATTTAGAAAGAAAAATCATTGAAAAGGATTGCACTGATTAAACAGCATCACACTCAGAATCCCCGGATGAAAAGTCAAATAATTTCCCACAGTGTAAAAACTAGAATTAGAGGTGGCTACTGCTGATCAAAACCATAGTACCACGGGGACCCGAGGGCTAACCACGGGAAGTGCCCAATGAGTAATGGTCAGGCTAGAATTCAGGTCTCCCAGCTCCCCAGATCAGCACTTCTACCCCTGCACTGGGCCCCACTGTCCAAGCCAGAAACACCATCAACACGCCTTGGATCTTCAGGATCGGGGCGCCAAACTGGCTGCCAGAGACTCAGGAGAGACAGCGCCTGGTCCCGGGCAGCTGCCTGCCTGCCTCAGCCCAGCAGCTGTGCAAGCTGGCAAAGCATTCTGGGGGCTCCCTCCCGCAGGAAGCCAAGCCTAGTCCAGGCCTCCTAGAGGTCCCTCAATACCCTGCAAGTGAGGACACAAAGGGGACTTGCGGATTCTCCTTAATCTGCATGGAATTACTGGGAAGCAAGAAGCCAAATGGAAAACTGGGACCGGGAGATTTCTCCCTGGCATTTGGCAAGCTGATGAGGTGGCTTTCAGCCTCAGGGACAGCCAAGGGAAGGAGGGGAGCACCCACAGAGAGAGGGTAGCGAGTCTGCTGACAAGATGCTGGAGGCCCAGGGCCAGGGGAGCAAAGGGAGGGAGGGGACAGACTGCAGAGAAGGGGGCGGACTCAAGGTCCAGGACAGGGGGCCCTGGAGGGCCTTCTAGGACAGGAAGGAAGTAGGTCCACTGGTGCTTCTTGCAAGGCTCTAGGATAGAAGTCACCAGCTGGCTCGCAGAGAGATATTTTGGGGCACCTAGTCCCCCAAATTATAGATAAAGAAATGGAGGCCCAGTGAGGGGAAGGGATTTACCCATGATCCCATGGGGGATAAGCAGCAGACACAGGATCCGAACCCAGACCCTCTGATCACAGAACAGAGCCCTCTGCACTGGGCCAAGAACAGGAGCTACCCTGTGGTAAGAAGCTACCCAAGGCAACTCTCCTGTACCAATAAAATACAATTTGGCAGCCAGTGATTCTGCAAAACCTCAGCAATTTTCCTTTCCTTTTCAAAAATAGCTCCCGTTCCCATCAACAGATTAGCTGCCCCTTCCAAAGCTGTGCCGGGGGCTGGCTGCTGGCCCAAGGGGCCTCCTGGCCCAAGGACAGGCCCCGAGCTTCAGCTGGAGTGGCCCATAGAGCAGGGTGGGGGGGAGAACCTCAGGGGCAGCTGGTCCAGTCCAGGGGGAGGGGAGGTCTCATTTTCATGGCAGCTCAGTCCCATTTCCATTTCTTGGAATGTCCTGCCCCCTCCCCTGATGACCACCCCCCCCCCCCTTCAGCTTCCTTTTGTGAATGGTCTTACAACCCACTCGGGGCAGCTAGGGGAAGCGATGGATACAGTGCCCAGCCCATAGCCTGTCACTTCACTGTCTGACTCAGTTTCCTTATCTGGAAAATGAGCTGGAGAAGGAAATGGCCAACCCTCTAGTATCTCTGCCAAGAAAACCCCCAATGGGGTCACAGTGAGGTGGACAGGACTGAACAACTCAATAGTCACAAATGTTTCCTGAATTGGGGAGCAGTACCCCAGGATGAGGAGCCTGCCCCTCCATGCCAGAGCTCCTCCGAAACCAAACCACAAGGTAGCAGCTGAGGCGAGTGCAGGGCAGGTCCCAAGACCAGAACACACTGTTCCAATGGCCCCATTATAGCCTGAAGGGCCAAACAGCCAAAAGAGTTCAGTGGCAATAAAAAAAAAAAAAAAAAAAAAAAAAAAAACTTTTTTATTTTTCAAAATACACGCAGAGGGGGGCAGCTAGGGGGTGCAGTGGATAGAGCACCAGCCCTAAAGTCAGGAGGACCTGAGTTCAAATCTGACCTCAGACACTTCCTAGCTATATGACCCTGGGCAAGTCACTTAACCCCAATTGCCTCAGCAAAAACAAACAAACAAACAAACAAAATACACGCAGATAGTTTTTTCAACACTCACCCTTCAAAACCTTATGTTCCAAATGTTTCTCCCTCCCTCTCCACCGCCCTTAGACAGCAAGTCATTCAATATATATTAAACGTGGGCAATTCTTCTATTTCCACTTTTATCATGCTATCAAGAAAAATCAGATCAAGAGGGAAAAAGATGAGAAAGAAAAACAAATAAAAAAAACCAAGCAAACAGCAACAAAGATGAAAACACTCTGCTGTGAACCACACTCAGATCCCACAGGTCTCTCCCTGGGTGTATTTGGCTTTCTTCATCACTAGATCATTAGAACTGGTCTGAATCACCTCATTGTTGCAGAGAGCCATGTCCATCAGAATTGATCATCATGTAATATTGTTGTTGCTGTGTACAATGATCTCCTGGTTCTGCTCATTTCACTCAGCATCAGTTCCTGCAAGTCCCTCCAGGCCTCTCTGAAATCCTCCTGCTGGTCGTTTCTTATAGAACAATAATGCTCCATAACATTCATATACCATAATTTATTCAGCCACTCTCCAATTGATGGGCATCCACTCAGTTTCCGGTTTCTAGCCACCACAAAAAGGGCTGCCACAAACATTCTTGCACATGTGGGGCCCTTTCCCTCCTCTGAGATCTCTTTGGGATATGGGCCCAGTAGAAACACTGCTGGGTCAAAGGGGATGCACAGTTTGATAACTCTTTGAGCATAGCTCCAAACTGCTCTCCAGAATGGTTGGATCCGTTCACAGTTCCACCAACCATGTATCAGTGTCCCAGTTTTCCCACATGCCCTCCAACATTATCTTTTCCTGTCATCTTAGCCAATCTGAGAAGTGCAAAGTGGTACCTCAGAACTGTCTTAATTTGCATTTTTCTAATTAACAGTGATTTGGAGAATTTTTCCAAGGCTAGAAATGACTTTTTTTTGTTCATCTGAAAATTGTTCATATCTTTGACCATTTATCAACTGGGGACGGCTTTTTCTCTTCTCAGTTGGGGCCAGTTCTCTCTATTTTAGGCCTTTATCAGAGAACTTGGATGGAGACAACTTCCCCCAGTTGTCTGCTTCCCTTCTCATCGTGGCCGCGCTAGTTTGGTAACAATTAACTCTCCAGCTGGGCACCTCCATCTCCCTGGGAACTCCCTAGGGGATGATGCTCTCCAGTTACAAAGAGCCAACCTCCTCAGAAGGGCAAAGTCCCAGACCTCGTTCAAGATGTCACCCATAGGTACTGAGCCTTCTTTTACTACGAAATGCTACTGGTGCCGTCTCTCAGGTGTCCCAAGGCCGCTGTGATTGAACCGACTGGAACGCTTCTGACAACACGCAGCCGGCCTGCAGACGCTGCTCCACGTGCCCCAATAAGGGAGGTTCCCTCCGTCCAAATAGGCCAGCCCCTATCTCCGCTGCCCTACCCCCCAGAACCCAGGGCCTCCTTCCTCCCTCTTCAGCACCCAAGGGTGAGACTTCCTCTGCCTCCAGGGCCTCGTGGTTTCCCCGGCCACCAAGACCTGGTCCTTCACTCAGCCTCAGGCCCACTCATTACTAGATCTTCCCCCCCTCACCACACAGGCTCTCCCCCATAATCAAGAACTCTGGATTCTTCTCTGGCCAAGCTCGCCCCTGTGCAGCACTCCCACAGCTTGGGATGCCCTTTCCTCTCCCCCCAGTCTTGACCCTTGGCCGGTTCAACCTGGGAACCCTTCACCCTCGTCCTTGCCCCTGCCCCAGCTGTGATCTGTCCAACCCGGGCCCTCATCGGCTCCGACCCGACTGCCACAGCCTGCAGCTGCTGTCCCGGCCTCCAGGATCCCCCCAGTCAGCTGGCAAGGCCACCATCCACCTGCTCAAAAAACCAGGGGCGGGGGATGGCACAGGGGGTTAGGAGCTCCAGGGGCACTCACTAAGGCTTCCTCCAGCCAGGCGCGGTGCTAAGGGTGAGGGAGAGAAAGGAGGGTGCCGGGGGACAAAGAGAGCCACAGAGGGTGCAGCTGGGAGGGCTCAGGGCCCCTCGGGTCCCAGCTGCACCTGCAGACCCTTGAGGACGGGGACCAGGTGGCTTTCTCTCCACGGGGCCTGCCACATACAGGTGCTCAATAAAGGCTGACTCAATTACCCAAACTCCACTTAAACTGAAATCCCATACAACCAACCACTATTAACCTCCTAACACGGGCACATCACTGTACAGAGGAAACGGGTCCTGCCCTCATGGGGGAAGAGAACACGTACCCCAGGAGCTGGAGGGCCGCAGACGCTCCCCGGCTGCCTGACCTCTCTGTGGGGCCTCCATGTCCTCATCTGTCAAATGGGCCTACAGCAGAACCTCCTGCCCTGGCAGCTGTGCCGATGAAGGGAATGCAGGAAGGCCAAGCCCCTCAGCGAACCTCAGAGTGCTCTAACACTGGCCATTTCGAGAGCGGAGCCCCTGGGCTGCGGCAAGGGGGGTGTGAGGGGGCCTGCTGACCGCCGACCCACAGGCACTTTTGGGGTGTCCACTCCCAGAATTGCCGGCAGCCTGACACCGGGAGGGGCTGTCCTCCCACCACTGTTTCAGAGGCTTTCTGAGGGCAAGCCCAGCTCCTGCTGGGGTCATTTTGGCTGCAGGCTCCCAGCGAGGGTTACGCCAGCCATCCCCAGGATAGTCCTGGCCGCTGCCACCACGTCACCCACCCAAAAGGCGCTGGTGCTCACACACAAAGCGCGCAGCTCGCTACGGACCCCGGTTCCCCTTCATGACATCCGGGCGATAAGAGAAGGCAGACGGAAAGCCCAGAGAGCCCAGGAAGGCACCCGTCAGCCCGGGAGCTCCAAGACTTACCCAAACAACCACACGGCCCCTCGGCTCACCGAGAGCCGCACAGCACGCAGCTATTCTGGGGATTACCCAAAGGAAATAAAGGCCCCTGGGAAGTCAAAGTGTCAGACCCAAAGGCTGGAAAACTGATTTAGGGAAGACGGGCCCTCAGAGGTACAGGGTGAGAGCCAAAGCAGGAGCCAAGAGGGCCGGCCCACGGCCTTTGGAAAGCGTATTAGAAGATGGGCATCGGGAAGGAGGAAGGAAGAAGCGAGGGCACTGCCAGGGGCACGCGATCCTGCGCGACAACATTCACGACCGAAGCTCTCGTCACGTCAACTACAAGTCATCAAGAAAAAAGCCCAGGCCAGGAGTTCTGCAAGTGTGACCTGACAGCGCGCCACCCAAAAAGGTCAAGCCTCCCCCCAGAGCCCCTGAGACGTGCCCCCAAGAGCTCTCTGTCAGGGGGGGCACAAGAGGCAAACTCCGGGACTTCCACTGTCACATCACCCTCTGGGGGAGACGACGGCCGTTCCAAGAGGAACCTGGCCCTCCCCTATCTGGCGCTTGCCACTCAGTGCCGAACTTTCCAACCAGAGAGGGTGGGACCAAAGGAGAAAGCCAGGCCAGGAAGGTGGCATTCGGCAACAATGGCGGCCGATGCTCAAGAGGAAAAGAGCGGAGGCTTCAAAGTTGGGCAAAAGCCCGAGTTCCGACAAAGGTCAGCCACTCACTCACACTCCAGCACTTCCTCCGCACCTAGGGTCTAAAAGGGCCGGCAGCACCGAGCCCAAGGGTGAGGGAATAAGTCTTCACCAAACCCCTCACAACCTTGTGAAGTGGGTGCCGGTATTATCTGAAGTTTACAGCTGGGGAAACTGAGGCAGGGGAAGGGCCTTGCCCAGGGTCTCACAGCAGGAAAGCGTCTCAGGCTACATTTGAATGTAGGTCTTCCTAACAGCAGAGCCCACCGACAGGCAGCTTGGAGAGGTTCCTGAATACTGGAGGAGGAAGAGCAGAGGGGGCGACCGCTCAAGGACTAGGCATGCAATGGGCAAGGCCTTGAATGCCAAGCCCAGCTGACAACTGGCTTCTGTCCTCCTCTGAACTCTGATGTCATCGGCTGCCACCGGAGCGCAGGAGAGAACAGGGAGGGCCTCAAAGCCGGGAAACCAGTCCGGGGACTCAGCTAACAGTGCAGGCAGGGAGGGGGGCCCGGGGCCTCAAATGCTCCCCCCCCCCAGCATGTGTGTGAATAACAGAACATTAGTCGTTGCAAGTTCTTTTTCTCCTTTGTTTTAAGAGCCGGCTCCCTGGGCACAAGTCGGTGACTCTAAGATAAACAGAAAATAATAAACCTTTCCTAATAAAAAGGGCAGCACCAAACTGATGGCCGGAGGGACCGGCCACACTGAGGCTCCCCTCCCGGAGGGCTGCCTGGCCCTGGTGGCCGGACGCCCCCCAGACGACGGGCACAGACTGCTCAGATTGCTCCTGGGGCCACAGCCCACCAAGCTTTGCCTTGCCCGGGGTTCCCTGGCCACTAAGCGACTGGGGCTGGATTAGGTCGGGCTTCCCTGAGCCCAGGCCCTGGGGGAGGCCATTGGCACCGGGCTGAGATGGTGGGCAGAGGGAAAGGCAGCCAGCTGTCCGGACCCCGAGAGGGTACCTTCCTCTGGCTGGGCCCAAGCACAGACGAGGTGGCCTGGGAGGTCTGACCAGGGTTCCTTGGGCCTGAGCAGAGGGTGGCTGAGAGGGGCAGCGGCCACGACTCGAAGAGCTGGATCAGGCAGGAGAACAGGGCTGGCTTTGGCCAGGACCAGGCATGGCGCAGTGTGGGCCCGAACAAGGCCAATGGTGAAGAAAAGGCGGGGCGGCAGCGCTAGCGGGAGCCGAGAAGCCCGAGCTGTGTGGGCCGAGAGGCGCAGGGCCCAGCGGGCACCATCTGACACTGCCCAGGAGACCAATCGATGCGCCAGAACCTCCTCTCTGGGACAACCTAGAGAACGGTGCCCCTCCACCCAAGCAGGCTAACCCCAGCTTCCCAGAGAGCCAACCTCAACCTCCCTCTGGCTGATGGACAGCTGTTCCTGGCTCTGCCCAACTGGGTCAAAGGAGAGCTTCTGCCATGAAGCTGCCATGCTGCTGCTGCTAACACGCTGAAGAGCTTTAAAAACATTCTTCCCCTGGCATTCTGCAGAGCTGCCCGCGCACCAAGGTGCCCAAGTGAAGTTCTGGAGGCCGCAGCTAATCTCAGAAGGGAAGCCCGGGCCAGAGCCACAGTCCCTGAGCTCTAGGCCCACTTTCCCACTACTTGGCTGCCAAGGCCACGAGGGAAGCCTCAGTTTCCTTATCTTTAAAATGGAGATAATTGCTGGGTAGCCAACATTATCATAGGTTGATAATATACAAGAAAGCATGGGGGGGGGGGGAAGAGAGGAGAGAACCATGAAGTCTCTTACAAGGATGAATTATTCACTGCACAAACACCCACATGCCTGGAGGCCCTTCTGTGTGCCCTAGAGAACTCCTGGTGGAAGGAGTCCCTCCATTACATAAGGGGATGGGGGGGGGGGTTACCAAGCACTCACTGCAGCCCCCAAAGGCCCAGTCCGACACAGGACCCCCAAGCACACCCGATCCTGGACACCCTGTCCAGGGGCACCCAGCTCGGCCTGCCTCGATCGCCTGGATGGCCAGAGGTCCAGAGAAAGCTCTCCTGCCTCCCCCGGGAACCTGGAGCAGCTCAAGGACAAAGAGAGGAGGCAGAAGAAGGCCCGCCTCCCCAACAAAGCCGGATGGCTGCAGAAGGGGCCCCCCACGCTGTGGCTGAGCCTTGGGATGGGACTGTCTGTGCACGGCCCCCTCACCCAGGGGAGCCTCCCTGGGAGCCTCTGCATGGAAGGCCCAGTCATCAAGGGAGGAAAATAAGGGAGGAAAGCAGCGCAAGGCACTCCTCTGGGGTTTACCTTCCCAGAACCCAAAGCCCTCACCACGAGGTGAGAACAACAAAGGAATGAACAAGAGGCCCTAGGGAGCGGGGACCATTCACCCCCAAAGACAAGGCAGGAGAACCTAACTATTGAGCCACCATCCCCACAGAACCAGAGAGAAAGCCCCATGTTCTGTCCCTCGGGGTCCTGGGGCTGCTGCAGCTGAAGCCCCTGCCCAGCCTGGCACCCAGAGCCGGGGCAGCTGCTGAGTGCCAAGACCTCCCCACCCATCTCCAGCCCAACAAGCATGAAGTGGCCGCACTGCCCACACCTGCAAAGTCAAAGGACAAAGCACCGGCTGCTCTCGGTGGGCTTCGGTTCCATCAGGGAAATGGAAATGCCCAGTGCCCTCTGAGACTGCCCTCGGCCAAAACGGGAAGGGACCCCACGCTCCAATCCTACCTTGAGCAAAGCAGGGTCAGAACCAGAAGCGGAAGCAATCTGGAAAAAGAAAAGCCCATCACAAGCCAGGATCAGGGCCCAGTGGGCCATTCCAAAGCCTGTCGGCCCTCATGGGCCAGGGTCCGAGGGTCTTGGATCACCAGCTTAAGTTTCTAGTAGGTCAAAGGGAGCTTTACCCCAGCCTCTGTGCCACCAGAAAGATGAAAACGCCCCCTCTGCAGAAGGGATTCTGGGCTGGAGCCAGAGTCCCCACAGGCCCTTCTGGTCTCAGGTGACCCTGGCAAGAAACTGGCGCTGGGGCCACCTGGGAGCCCAGACGGGGAAGAGCGGTCCTCCAACATGGCCCAAGCTCATCTCCCAAGCTCCAAGGAGACCCTGAGCTGGTAGCTCACTGCACATGGGTCCCAACAGTGGGGGAAGAAAGGAGGTGGTCCCCTTGGGACCTCCTCTCCCTCTTCTAAGCTCACCAAGAGAACTCCTGAAACACACCAGGGGAGACCTCCTTAAACAAGCAGAAGATCCAAATAAGAAGAAATCTAAGAGCACACAGAGGGGCTAAATCGATCCAGGAGAGACCAAACAAAGCCATTTTCTCTCTGACCGCTAGTCCGAGATTCACCGGTGGCCACGGGTAGAGTTACCCAGATAGCGGCCCGACGTTCTACATGTGAGCCATCTGAAACCGGAGTCTCCCGAGATAAGACTCTGAAAACCCCTGGAAACAGAAACAGGTTGTCAGGGCCCATTTCTTGTATTATCCTGCTGGGATAAACAACTTAGCTTCAGCTTTCTTCTTCACTCGCATTCGACTGGAGTATCAGTGTCCCCCACTTAGGAGGAAACCGGAGCCCGGAGCAGTTGGCGGAGAAACCCAAATAAAGAGCGACACCGGGATGGCCTCACCCTTCCCCAAAGGGGACCTCGGGGATGGTGATTCAGCTCCTGGAAGGCGGCCCTGCCCACTCGACCTCCTCTGGCACAGTTTTCCTGCCAACCGGGGCTCACCTCGAGTGACCACCTGAAAGAATTCAGGCTGAGAAAAGCTAAGGCCACTGAGGAGCCAGGACGTCCAACTGTCGGCCCTTCTCAAACCCAGCAACTCCAAACAAGGATAACCATAAAAATGCCCCCAAAACTGGGACGTGTCCCAGTCGTGGAGGCCTGAGGGAAAGACGTCCAGGGCCTCCAAAGTGGGCAGAGGGCAGCCGAGGATCGCCAGACAAGCTCCGGGCGCTGGAGCCTGCCTGGCAGGGTCCCCTAACCCTCCCATGACGATGACTGGAGATCCCGGTCACCTTCCTGCACTTCCTCGAGCTAATTCTGCACGTCCTGTCTGACTGAGGCCGGGCTGGGGCTCTCAGCCCATACCCTGGCACTGCCCGGGCCGGGAGTCTGACCAATGCCCGCTGACATGAGCACAAGGGCAGATCCCTCCGAGTTAACTCACCAGAGACATTTCACAATCGGAAAGTCCACTTCCTTTGCCCCCGAAGGATGTCATCTTCCTTCCTGCCCAACTGTTCCACAGGGAGATGGGTGGGTGGGCCCTGGGACAATGTCAGGGAGCCAGCCAGCACACGGGGCCAAGGCCTGAGAGCACAGTCAGCCTAACAGTGGTCTCCTTACCCATCACTGCGGGGGTTCTGGGCCAAGGCGAATCAAATCAAAAATGGCACTGACGCCCCTGACTTGCCAGCTGCTGGTGCCTTTCCAAGCCCACAAGCTGTGCAGCTGTCTGGACGTCACCAGCTCAACCCCAGGATGGCAGGAAAGTGGGCAGACGTCACCGACCCCGGACACACCCCAGCCCAGGAACCCCAAGGTCACCAGGGCTGTCTCTAGGGATTCTATCAGGGGGAGCCTGGGCAGAAAGAACAGGGCAGCCCCCCCGTCACGGATGTTACAAAACCCGGAGCATCCACCTCTGGGGGTGCTGGGCCAGGCTGTGCACAAAGCAAGCTAAATTAAGCCCTTGGAGATTAGAAAAGAAACCACCCAGAAAAGGGGAAAGATGGAGAGATGAGAAAGCAGCCGGCAAAATGAAGGGGGAGCTGCCAGAAGGACACCAAGTAAACCGTGGGAAGGATGCCGCCTCAATATAGCTCTCTCCCAGAGGCACCCAGGCCTCAGCACTGATTAAACACCTACTGCATGCCAGGAAGGGGATCGGTGATCTGGGGCGGGCAGAGCTGGAGGCAACAGGTGGCCTCCAGGGCTGCCTCTGGCGGCCCAGGGAGCTGCTCTCCACAGGCTTCCCTCCCAGGCCCCACTTTGGGCTCCTTTGTCAGCTGAGGGGAATCCCTCTGAAGTTCCCTGGGAGGAAGCTCGTGGACTGGGGCAGGAAGCCCAAGGAAACACCATGGGCATCGGCAGACAGGGAGGGACAATTCTACAAGCAGGAGAGTGGACGGAGCCGGAGGCCCTGGGTTTGAATCCCACTCCATGGGGTTGCTAGCACACAGCACCTAAGCCCTGGAAGCCTCAGCGTCCAAACCGAAGGAGGCAGGATGGGGTGATGCCAGGGGGTGCTAGGACCCTCTGTCCACAGCCCCCTCAAGGAGCAGATCCACCAATGAGTAGTAAGGCCTCCTAAAGCACAACTACAAGGGACACCACCCCTCTTCTCAAGAAGCTTAGGCTGGAATTAGGAGGGTAAGGGTCCAGAGGGGTATAAAGAATATAAAGGCAAGAAGTTTGGGGAGGGGGGCCTCAGCTGCTGGGGAGGGATGGGATGAGGTGGAGGAAGAGCCAAAGGAAGAGAGTGCAAAAAGAGGGAGGTGGTCAGGTGGGGAAGGGCTTCCAAAGCCCAAGAAAGAGCCCCTCATTTGGATCCTGGGACATGGAGACTCAGGGAGCTCAGGCAGGGGCAGCCCCAAAGCAGTAGGAGGACGCCCATGGGCCTGCCCGGTGGGAAGTGGGCAAAGGGACCAAAGACACTGGAGAGCGCGAGGGTCACTGGTCTGGGCAACCCCGGGCGTTTCCTTCTCTGGGCAAAGAGAGGGCTTGGGCTGAATACCATCCCAAAGAAAAGCAAGAATTTTAAAAGGCGCGTGGGTCTGCTCGAGGGCTGCCCACTGTGGGTGGTGGCTGTGCCCACCGCCTTCAGGGCCAGCCTCAGTTTCCCCGGCTTTC
>JAJPUD010016392.1:23906-34198 GCA_023553655.1 Myrmecobius fasciatus | reverse complement strand
TTTTTAACTTAATATAGTCAAAATTATCCATCTGGTGTTCAATTAGGAGTTACAGGTCTTCTTTGGACATAAATTTATTTCATCTCCACAGGTCTGAGAGGTAAACTATACTATGTTCCTCTAATTTTAAGCTACTATTTTTAAAAAAGAAAAAAGAAAACATTTCTCATTTGAGTTTGGTACTGATTTAAAATTTTAAAATGATATTTAAAAAATAAAAAATATGGATGAAAAAAGTGTTAAAGATGCATAAACTCAATTTTTGACTTTCATATTTGTGTTGAAGCATGCCTGGGTATACTAATGTATATTTTAAAGGGTATTAAGATTAATTAATTTATTAAAGCTTTCTTTATGACAATATGAACAAATACATGTTTTAGTTCATTATATATATTTTTTCTTTTTTTAATTAAAGCTTTTTATATACAAACCAATTCAACATTGACCCTTGTAAAACCTTGTGTTCCAAATTTTCCCCTCCTTTCCCCCAGCCCCTTCCCTAGATGGCAGGTAGTCCTTACATGTTAAATATGTTAAAATATATGCTAAATTCAATATATTGTCTTATGTCATATGCATAATAATAACAAGAATGTGAGGTCCAGAGCCTTTTCTTAGTTTCTATTCTTCTTACTTTGGAGGCTTATTCATAAGTGTTTGCATGACAAATCCCAGAATTCTTGAGTGACCCAGAAATAAATTAAAAAGGTTCAAATATTCATAATTCTGAAATCGATTGTAGGGTTAGACTCCTCAAAAGAAAATTAAATATGAGATGCAAACTTATTTGTGAGATGCAACATGGTATTCTGAATAAAGATCTGATCATGAAGCCAAGAAGACTTGAGTTCAAGTCCATTGCTGTAGAAATCTCTCTAAGAAGAAGGAAAGATGTTGACCAGGCATTAGTACAGAGAGGCTTTTTGTTTGTTTGTTTCTTTTGTTTTGTTTTGTTTTTACCAACTGATTTCCCTATCCTAATGAAATCACAAGCCGAGTTACTTTCCTTAATTTTTAGGTACTATACTCATTCCTGGAGAAACAACAATAAAAATGAAAGACTTAATATTTCTAAACAATAGATGTCAATGACATTTCTCTCATTTTTGTCTAGTTATTTTATTTTGATAAATGTATTTATTTTTAATACATATTGCTTAATGAATCATGTTGGGAGAGAAAAATCAGAGCAGAAGGGAAAAATCAATGAAGAGATTAAAAAAACAGATTAAAAAAGTGAACATAGCATGTGTTGATTTACATTCAGTCTTCTTAGTTTTTTTTTTTTTTTTTTTTTTTTCTGGATGCAGATGACATTTTCTGTCCAAAATCTGTTGCGATTGTTTTGGATCACTGCACAATTGAGAAGAACCTAGTCTTTCATAGCTGACCATCATATGTTCTTGCTATTATTGTGTACAATGCATTCCCAGTTCTGCTTGTTTTGCTCAGCATCAGTCCATGTAAATTTTTACAAGCCTTTCCAAAATCAGCTTGTTAATTTTTCAGAACAATAATATACCATACCTTCTTATACTACAGCTCATTCAACCATTTTCCAATTGATGGGCATCTATCTACTCATTTTCCAATTCTTTGCAACCACAAAAAAACTGCTACAAACATATGCACATATGGTTCCTTTCCCCTTCTTTAAGATCTCTTTCTTATACAGACTGAGTAATGGCACTACTAAGTCAAAGGATATGCACAGTTTTATATCCCTTTGATCCTAATTCCAATTTGCTCTCCAGAATGGTTGGATCATTTCACAATTCCAGCCACAATGCATTTGTGTCCCAGTTTTGCCACATTCCCACCAACACATCATTATCTTTTCCTGTCATCTTAGACAACCTGAGAGGTGTGAGGTGGTACCTCAGAATTATTTAATTTGTATTTCTCTAATCAATAGTGATTTAAAACATTTTTTTCATATAATTGTAGATGGCTTTAGTTTTGTTATCCCGAAAATTTTAATCTTGTTTTAATTGAATATTTTTTTCATTTAATTAATTGAATTTAAATTAATTTAATTAAAGCTGAATCTCTTGTTCTTCCAGATGAATTTTGCTATTGTTTTTTTTCAAGTTGAATAAAATATTTTGGCAGTTTGATTGGTATGACATTAAGCAAGTAGACCAATTTAAGCAAAAATGTCATTTCTATTATTTTAGCTTGGCCTACCCATACGCAATTGATTTTTTTCCCAACTGTTTAGATCTCAATTTGTATGAGAATTGTTTTGGAATTATGTTGATATAGTTCTTGGGTTTGTCTTTGCAGGTAGACGCAAAGTATTTTATTTTGTCTACGTTAATTTTAAATAGAATTTGTCTTTCTATCTCTTGTTAATGGGCTTTGTCAGTAACATAAAGTAACGCTGATAATTTGTGTGGATTTCATATCCTGCAACTTTGTGAAAGCTGTGAATTGTTCCCAATAGGTTTTTGGATGATTTTCAGAATTCTCAAAGTATATCATCATATCATCTGGAAAGAGTGATAGATTTCCTCATTATCTATGCTATTTCCTTTCATTTCTTTTTCTTTTCTTATTGCTAAAGCCAACATGTCTAGTACAATGTTGAATAGTAGTGGTGATGATGGGCATCTTTGTTTCGCCCTAATCTTATTAGATATTCATCCATCTTCTCAGTTACAAATAATGCTTGCTATTGGTTTTAGATAGATAATGTTTATTATTTTTAAGGAAAGCTCCCTTTATCCCTATATTCTCTAGCATTTTTAGTAAGAATGGCTGCTGTATTTTGTAAAAAGCTTTTTCTGCATCTATTGAAATTATCATATGATTTCTGTTGCTTTTGTTATTGATATGATCAATTGTAGTAGTAGTTTTCTGGATACTGGACCAGTCCTGCAATCCTGGTATAAATCCCACTTGGTCATAATATATTATCCTGCTGATAAATTGCTGTAATTTATTTGCTAATATTTTATTTAAATATTTTGCATTAATATTTATTAGGGAGATAGGTCTGTAATTTTCTTTCTCTCTTTTGGCCCTTCTTGGTTTAAGTATCAGTGCTATGTTTGTGTTACAGAAGGAATTTGGCAGTACTCCTTTACCAATTGTTCCAAATACTTTGCATAGTATTGTAATTAATTGCTCCTTAGATGTTTAGTAAAATTCATTTGACCCTATAGATTCTTTTCTTAGGGAGTTCATTAATGACTTCTTCAATTTTTTCCCCTAAAATGGTTCTATTTACTTAATTTATTTCCTCTTCTGTTAAACTGAGCAATATATATTTTTATAAACATTCACTTTTTTCTTTTGGATTGTCAGATCTGCTGCCATACAGTTGGGTAAAATAGCTCCTAATTGTTGCTTTAATTTTTTTTTTTCCATTGGTGGTAAGTTCATTTTGTTTGTTTTTGATTCTGGTAATTTGTGTTTTTTTCTTTTTTCTTTCTTTTAATTAAATTAACCAAAGATTTAACTATTTCATTGGGTTTTTTATCCATAAAAACTAACTCTTAATTTTATTTATTAGTTCAATAGTTTTCTTAGTTTTGATTTTTTAATCTCTCCATTGAGTTTCAGAATTTCTAATTTGGTATTTAATTGGGAGGTTTAATTTGTTCATTTTCTAGCTTTTTTAGTTGCATGCCTAACTCATTGATCTTCTCTTTCTCTATTTTATTCATGTATCTTTTTAGAGATATGAAATTTCTCCTAATAACTACTTTGGTTGTATCCCATAGGTTTTGGTATGTTGTCTCATTACTGTCATTATCTTGTTCTTCTACTACTTTTTTAAAATCAGGTTATTTAGTATTCAATTGGTTTTTAGTCTCTCTTTCTCTGCCCCTTTATTGAATATAATTTTAATTGTATTGTGGTCTGAAAAGGAAGTATTTGCTATTTATATCTTTTTGTATTTGATAGTGAGTTTTTTTTTTTTGTCCTAATACAAGGTCATTTTTTGTGAATGTTCCATGCACTGCCTAGACAAAAAGTTGTATTCCTCACTGTCCCTGTTCAATTTTTTCCAAAAATCTATTGCATGTAAGTTTTCTAGGATCTTATTACCTTCTCTAGATTCTTTCTTGTTCACTTTGTGGTTAGAGTTGTCTGTTTCTGAGAGGGGAATGTTGAGGTTCCCCACTAATATAGTTTTGCTTTCTATTTCTTCCTGTAACTGGCTTAAAATCTTCTCTAAGAATTTCACTACTCTACCATTTGGTGAATACACAGTTAATATCATTACTATTTCATTGTTTATGGTATCTTTATCAAGATATACTTAACTTCTTTATGCCTTTTAATAAGATCTATTTTTAGTTTTGCTTTATTTGAAATCAGAATCTTACTGGGAATGCAGACAGCTTCTCCTCATTACAAAAAAAAAATGCTTGATCATGGTTTTAGATAGAGATACTGCTTATTATTATATAGATAAATCCCTTTATTCCCATGTCTTTTTCTTTGATATCACCACATCAGAGTCTATTTTCAACTACATCTTCCATCTTTGTGATGACCTCCTCTTTCTGCTCCAGTAACAGATACAGTTGTCAAGAATTACTTAAGGTTTTCTTAAGCTTTTACTATCTTTCTGGAATTGTCCTAATTGGGAATAAAGAAACAAAACTTTAAGAGTCCCTGATCTCCAGGAGTCTATATTATTTAGAGCAAAACAATAGATATTCATTGAAATGTATGCAAAATAAAAGACAATCAGGGTGGGGAAAACACTACCCACAGTGGAATCAGTAAAGTTTAATTTCCATTGACTTGAACATTACTCTAATGATATGAAAGCAATATGAATGTATATACATATATTAGTATTTGATAACATGGAGCAATATGCTGTTATTTCAAATGGATGATACTACTAAAGTACCATGGAACAAAAAAGCATTTCAGAGTTTGGTGATTAGATTATTTGATTCTTTTGCTATCAAGAAAATCTGGTCTAAGAAAAGTCCTATGGAGCAGTGGATAGAGCACCAGCCCTGAATTCAGAAGGATCTGGTTCAGATTTGACTGCAGACACTAAACACTTTCTAGCTATATGACCCTGGGCAAGTCGCTTAACCCCAATTGCCTCACCAAAAAGAAAGAACGGAAAGAAAGAAAGAACAAAAGAAAAGCCTTCTGGAAATTGTTCTAAGTTATAATGCAATCTTATGTTCAGTCTATCATTAGTTTGAAATATACCTTGGTTTTTGAAGAACATTGTTTTTTCCAAGGAATTCAATGTTTTGTTTTGTTTTGTTTTGTTTTCCAATGCTAGTGCATCTGGCAAGCAATGTAAATCATTATGGGAAATTTTTACATGATTGTATTTATTAAATTGTATGTTGGGGTGTGTGTGTGTGTACATATGTTAAAATAAAGGGATAAAATGAATTATAAGCGCATATTTTCTTATAATTTCAAATTTCAGAAAAGAGAAAGTCTGAAGACAAAAGGAGAAGAGAAGGGCAGAGGATGAGTTGGATGTATGGTATGATGGAAGCAATGAATATGAAGATATGAGCTTGGACCTGAATTTGGGAGATAGTGGAAGAGAGGAAGACCTGATGCAAGATAGTCTTTGGGGTCACAAAAGTCAGACACAACTGCATGAGTGAAAAACATTAAACAACAAATTTCATATCTTGTGCCTGACCTCAATAAATTCATGTCTTCAGAGGCAAAATAAATGCTGACAGGTCATAAAGTCCAGGTAGCCATTAAGATAACACAAATTGCTGCAAGCTCTTTTGATTCTTAGAACAATGTCTTTATCCTATTAGCCACCATATGTTAATGATGACAAAGTGTTAATGACAGGAATAATTGGGGAAAATGGAAGAAGTTGTTCAACCAAATGCAAACAAATTAAAATTTTAATGACACTAAGGGAACTCATGGTATCCAAATATGAGAAATGATAAGAGAAAAAATGAATCATTTCAAACATATTAAAGTTCAAGATTGATTCATTTTGCTTTGTCTCTTAAGGAAAAAAAAACAAACAACTGTATCCAATAAATAAAAAGATGGTACTTTCAATCCATTACCAGTAGGGCCTTAAGTAATTATAATTATACTATAAATATAATTGTAACATTAGTAATTCATTGATGTTTTTCTCTTTGCCTTGTCTAATTCTTCATGTGGCTAGGCTAAGAATATATTCTTATGTTAAGTGACAACTAATACAGTTATTATATCATTGCCTTGCAAGTGCTATGCCTTCACCAGTCAAATATTTATTTGTTTATGCATTAGATATAGATACATACATATATATGCATGTATATATGTGTGTATATTTTGTTGTTATTTTTTCAGTCTTTCAGTTTTGTCTAACTCCTTTTTTGTTTTTTCTTTTGGCCACGATACTAGAGTTTTTCACCATTTCTTTCTCCAACTCATTTTACAGATGAAGAAACTGAGGAAAAAAGTTTAAGTGATCACACAGTATTAGACCATATTTGAACTCAGGAAGATTAATCTTCCTGACTTCAGGCTGGGCACTCTTATCTAGGTTTGATTTCTAATTATGCACATGACCTTATGCAAGGCAATAACAAAAACAGCAACAAAAATGCTAATAACTGGCTTTTATAAAAAGCTTTTAAGTTTTCAAAGTGCAAATTTCTTCCCATTCTATCCTCGTATTTGACCAAAGTTTTGCTTTAAATTTTTTATGAAATCACTGAGTCCGATACCCAGGTTTGGTGATCTGATCAGGTATCATAAGAAATAAATGTTTGAGGTAGGATTTTAACTCAATGATTCTTGATTCTCAATTTCAGCACGCTATCCACTCACCTTCTACCTGACTCTTACTTTTCCTTACCCCCAGCATGGGCAGGATGATAAATCACTGTACATTTTGTTTGTTTAGTAAACAGTCTGGGACTTAAATAAGTAGTCTGGGACATCTGTGTTTCTTGCCCTGGGGATATTTTGCTTTCTTTTTGGCAGCAAGAAGAATTGGCTGACCAAAGTAGTATTAATTTTGATGATTCCCACATCACACCACTGTCACTCTTCTTTTTTTTTTTTCCCATATATTCATTTGCTTTGAAGCACTATTTTTTTCAAAATGGACTTTTTTTTTTCAAAATGGAAAAATAGACTTTTGTGTTTCATCGGAACTGATCTTAGTTATCAGTTGTATATATCCTTCATCAGTTTCTGATGTTGCATTCAGGGATGATAGTGATATTTCATCATTAACAGCTGCAATATTTGTCCTGGATGCCTTCACTTTTAACCTAGTAGTAAACCATTGGATTACTGGAGTGTGTGTACTACAAATGGCACTGAACACAGCAGCTTCAGAGTTTACTGTCCTTCATTCCAGACTTTGTGATTCATTTAACCTTTGTTGAAATTTAAGTGCCATCATTTTTCTTTAACATGTTCACTGAACAGTGCCATCTATCGAGTTAGTTGCCATAGCAAAGGATGGAAGTAAAGAACCATTGGATTCATTTTTTTTAAATTTGCGATTGACTTTTTACTGGTTTCTTTCACGACAATATGGTCAGATCCTTTACTATTTCCTGTACATTCTAGCTTTAATAAATCTTCAGATAAGAGACAGAGAGACTGGTATACTGTTGGGAATGGTGTTATTCCTGTCTCATCTGAGAGTTTTCTCCTTGAACTTCTCCCAAGTTTTCATAAGAATTTGGTGATGCTACTTGATATGGTTGGTTGGTATGAAAGGTTCATATTCAGCTGAAAAAGTTAATCATGCATAGCAGAAACTTCATCTAATTAACTTGAAGAGAACAATAGTTTTTGCTCAAATATATTTATAGTTTCTCACTATCAAAGAATCAAGGATCTTTGCAGCAAACTTGACTATGCATGATCTTTTTACAGTCATCTCTTTCACTCCAAAAGTACAGGCTGGTGCCAATTGCAAGAGCACAGTGTCTGACTCTCAGTCTTTACTGTAAGTTTTTTCTGGTGTTTCTGAAAATAAGATACTAAACATGTCCATTTCATTGTATCTAAATGTGGGTAAGAAAATGAACTGGTACACTGCCATTACAGTCTATAGAAGAAAGTCTGATATTGTCCATGGTTTGTGGAATTTATTCACCCAAAATGTGCCATAATAATGACTATGTGAAGACTTCATGGGAGTTGTGACCATGATAACGATTCCTATATCAAATTTCCATAAATCATCAATAGGGAACCACACATTCCTTCCAAAATGTGTATTTCTGAAACCTTTCCTGTAGTGTGTGTGTGTGTGTGTGTGTGTGTGTGTGTGTGTGTGTAAAGTCAGTGTGAAATTAGAATTGGGTGGGTAGGGACATATCACCTTTGATCCTGTTGTACAATCCATACACCAGAGCCATGTTGCAACTTCAGGCCAGAGAAGTCATTTAAATAGTGGGGACATTTACTTTTGGAATTTTCACTCTCTTTGGCCAGGTCACCAAATAAATGATACTTATTACACTTATTAAGGAAAAGCTATCTCCAAGTCAAGGACATGGACAGCTACTTTGTAATTCATAGTATTCATTGATGTATCTTCCATATTCCTCCATTCCTTAAAGACCAGAATTCTGAGGCCACTGCAGACAAATCCAGAGTAACATGGCCTCTAAGAGCATGTAGGAACTACTGCTTGTATCCATGTTGTAAATGTGCAGCTTGTCCATGATACTCACATCTTCTTAATCAAAAATGATTCTGTGTTCCCAGATTGTCACAGCCTGGCACCCAGCCCAGGTGCAAGAGACCTGCCCTGAGAAGGAGAAAACCTACTTCCCTTTCAGAAAGAAGGAAGCCACCTGTCTTGCTCACCCCAATCCTGACCCAGAATCCGGCCCCTTGGAAGCATTACAATTCACCTGGCAGTTTCCTCCACCCAACCCACTATAGATAGAGCAAACTTAAAGCAAATATGTACTATACAAGCTATGTACATAGGATAAATAGGGAATAATTAAGAGAGGGTATATACTGAAATAAAGAAGAGTCAGAGATTTCCAGCAAAAGGTGGGATTTTAGTTGTAATTAATGGAAGCCAGTCACTTGAGGCACAGGACAGCTTTCCAGGCAGGAGAGCAGTCTGAGAAAAAGCTTGGGCAATGAAAGGTAGTCTTGGTGGGTGCATGGAGCCAGGATCATAGTGGGGAAGAATACAAATCAAGGAGAAAGGTATAAAAAGCTGAAATAGGTTGCATGGGGTAACTTATAGAAGGCTTTGAATGACAAAGGGAGCTTTTGTTTGACCTGAAGGCAGTAGAGACCCACAGGTATTTACTGAATGGGAATGGGATGGGGGATGACATGGCTGGATCTGTGTTTTAAGAAAATTATTTTAATCACTGAATGGAAGATATATTTGAGGAAGAGGGATTGGGAACCCCCTATGCCACAATAGAAGTCTCCCCTGAGCTAATCAATCACACTCCAGCCCTTTTGTGAAAACCCAATACAAAATGACTGCAAAAATACTAGGGGACTTGCCCAACTAACACCTGCACAATACCTACACATCTTGTTCAGTAGTAACTTTGGGGTCAATTAACATTTTATTTGCATTGAAGCTTGCCCTTCCCCACCACACAAATTCAGAAGTTTGGGGGGGGGAAGGGCACAAAAAAGGAATCAGGCTGCATCTTGGGAAATTGCATGAGCAAATTGGAGATAATTTACAAAAGCCACTACACACCTCCCCTCTCTTCACATTGTGTAACAAAGACTCAGCAGTACCTTTATAAGCTCTTCCATTTTCCCACTGTGCACAGCTTCCTTTTAGCTCTATCTCTAATAAAAGTCTTTACTCGACTTGAAGATAGGTTTGAACTGGACATTCTTTTAGATGACACCAGATCAGAGCATTGCCAACCCAGTAGGTTGCAGCATGAGAGACTGGAAGCAGACAGATGTATTTAGAGTCCTAATTTCCATGCCAGGAAGAGATGAAATGTAACAGTTTGAGCTGGTTGGTTTACCTGTCTTTGTTCTAGGGAACTTGGAATCTGGGACTGAGATTTTTTTGCCCTATACATGGGAGCCTTCAAGCCCACACTCTCAGGGGAACAATACAGGCAATACTTTCTGTCCCTAGGACACTTTTTTCTAAAAGTTTTCTTTAAAAGCATGGCAACAGCCTATGTTATGATCTCAGATCAGCCTGAAGTTAGGGATATCCAAATCAGCTAGCAAACAATAAATTAATCAATTTTTTTATTAAAACTTTTTTATTTTTAAAACATATGCATGGATAATTTTCAACATTCACCCTTACAAAATCTTGTGTTCCAAATTTTTTCCCTCCCTTC
>JAJPUD010016391.1:1301-33010 GCA_023553655.1 Myrmecobius fasciatus | reverse complement strand
AGTGAATTGGAAAAAGTCACCAACTCACTGGAAAATAAAAATAGTGACTTGGTAAAAGACAACAATTCACTGAAAAACAAAATTGGTGAATTCGAAAAAGTCACCAACTCACTGGAAAATAAAAATAGTGAATTGGTAAAAGACAACAATTCACTGAAAAACAAAATTGGTGAATTGGAAAAAGTCACCAACTCACTGGAAAATAAAAATAGTGACTTGCTAAAAGACAACAATTCACTGAAAAACGAAATTGGTGAATTGGAAAAAGTCACCAACTCACTAGAAAATAAAAATAGTGAACTGGAAAAAGATAACAATTCACTGAAAAACAAAATTAGTGAATTGGAAAAAGACAACAATTCACTGAAAAATAAAATTGGCAAAATGGAAAAAGAATGAAATGAACTAAAAAAATTCAATTGGCCAGTTACAAAAGGAGCTAAAAAAGATAACTGAAGGAAATAACACCTTAAAAATGAAAACTTAACAAATTGAAATGAACGACTCAATAAGACTTCAAGAATCAGTCAAACAAAAACAAAAAAATAGAAGAAAATATGACATATCTCCTAGGAAAAACAACTGACTTGGAAAACAGATCCAGGAGAGACAATCTAAGAATTATTGGACTCCCTGAAAGTCACGATGAAAAAAAGAACCTTGATGCTATCTTCCAGGAAATCATGAAAGAGAATTGCCTTGATGTTTTAGAATCAGAAGGCAAAATTGGTATTGAAGAATCCACCGATCACCTCCTGAAAGAGACCCCAAAATTAAAACCCCAAGGAATATCGTGGCCAAATTTCAGGACTATCACACCAAGGAAAAGATATTACAAGCTGCTAGAAAAAAAAAAAAAAAACAGTTCAAATATCGAGGAACTGTCATTAGAATTACACAGGATCTGTCAGCTTCCACATTGAAGGATCAAAGGGCCTGGAATCAGATATTCCGAAAGGCAAAAGAACTTGGATGGCAGCCAAGAATAAGCTATCCAGCTAGAATAGCATCATCTTCCAGGGAAGAAGATGGTCATTTAATGATACAGGAGAATTACACCTATTTCTAATGAAAAGACCAGATCTGAACAAAAAATTTGAGCTCCAAACACAGAACTCTAGAGAAGCGTAAAAAGGTAAAAAGGAAAGAACTCTCGCGAACTATATCTCTACTAGGGGAATCCTTAAAGAATGGGGCTATAATTTGATTATACTTTGATAATAATCTGAAAGACATCAAAGGTGGAAGGTCTATCATACTGTAAAAAAGGGGGGAGGGGAAAGGAGGTAAAATAAAGTAAAAAAAAGGAGGTAAAATATAAGGCAAAGTCTCATGAAGAGACATAGAAAATCTAATATAATTGAGGGAAAGAAGGGAGGGTGAGGAGTATTGTGTAAATCTTACTCTCATTGGATTGGGCTCTAAAAGAGCATATCAGACACATTGGATTTCAGGGAAAAACTTAGCCCTCTGTATAGGGAAGTAGGAGGGAAAGGAGGAAAAGAAAGGGATAAATTAATAGAAGGATTAGGGAAAGGTGTATAAAAGAGGGAGGGTTTAAAGGGGGGAGGACAGTTAGAGGGAGGTGGTCATCAAAAATAAAATACTGGGGAGGGGGGAAGGGAGTAAGGGGAAAGGGAAAAGAAAAATATAACTTTGGGTAAATAAGATGGCAGGAAATATAGATATAGTCATTTTAACTGTGAATGTGAATGGGATGAACTCTCCCATAAAACGGAAACGGATAGCGGACTGGATTAAAAGCCGGGATCCTACAATATGTTGTTTACAAGAAACACAGCTAAACCATAGAGATACATACAGAATGAAGGTAAAGGGCTGGAGCAGAATCTTTTATGCTTCAAGTTAACCTAAAAAAAGCAGGGATAGCAATCCTTATCTCAGATCAAGTAAAAGCAAAAATAGATCTAATTAAAAGAGATAAGGAAGGAAACTATATTTTACTAAAGGGTACCATAGACAATGAAGCAGTATCAATACTAAACATATATGCACTAAGTGGTATAGCACCCAAATTCCTAGAGGAGAAACTAACAGAGATGCAAGGAGAAATAGACAGTAATACTTTACCAGTGGGGAATCTCAACCTTGCTCTCTCAGAATTAGATAAATCAAACCACAAAATAAATAAGAAAGAAGTTATGGAGATAAACAAAATGTTAGATAAGTTAGGTATGACAGATCTCTGGAGGAAATTGAATGGTGATAGAAGGGAGTATAATTTTCTCAGGGATTCATGGAACTTATATGAAAATTGATCATGTGTTAGGGCATAAATACCTCAAAATTAAATGTAAAAAAGCAGAAATAGTAAATGTATCCTTTTCAGATCATGATGCAATAAATCTCACATGTAATATAAGGCCAGGAGAAAATAGACCAAAAGTTAATTGGAAATTAAATAATCTAATCCTGAAGAATGAATGGGTGAAAGAGCAAATTATAGACACAATCGATAATTTCATCCAGGAGAATGACAATAATGAGACAACATACCAAAATTTGTGGGATATGGCCAAAGCGGTTATAAGGGGTAACTTTATATCTCTAGATGCTTATTTGCATAAAATAGAGAAAGAGAACATCAATGAATTAGGGTTACAATTAAAAAAACTAGAAAAAGAGCAAATTAAAAGCCCTCAATCAAATACCAAATTGGAAATACTGAAAATAAAAGGTGAGATTAATAAAATTGAAAATAAGAAAACTATTGAATTAATAAAGAAAACGAAGAGTCGAATTTATGAAAAAACCAACAGATAGATAAGCCTTTAGTTAATTTGATCAGAAAAAGGAAAGTGGAAAATCAAATTGTTAGTCTCAAAAATGATAAGGGAGAACTTTCCTCCAATGAAGAGGAAATTAGAGTAATAATTAGGAGTTACTTTGCCCAACTTTATGCCTATAATTTGATAATATAAATGAAATGGAGGAATATCTACAAAAATATAGATTGCCCAGGTTAACAGAAGAGGAAATAAATTATTTAAATAGCCCCATTTTAGAAAAAGAAATAGAACAACATATTAATCAACTCCCAAGAAAAAATCTCCAGGGCCAGATGGTTTTACATGTGAATTCTACCAAACATTTAAAGAACAATTAATTCCAATACTATACAAACTATTTGAAAAAATAGGGACAGAAGGTATACTACCAAATTCCTTCTATGATACAGATATGGTGCTGATAGCTAAACCAGGTAGGTGAAAATAGAGAAAGAAAACTATAGACCCATTTCCCTAATGAATATTGATGCAAAAATTTTAAATAAGATTTTGGCAATGAGATTACAGAAACTTATCTCCAGGATAATACATCTTGACCAAGTAGGATTAATACCAGGAATGCAGGGCTGGTTCAATATCAGCAAAACTATAAGCATAATCAATTATATCAATAACCAAACTAACAAAAACCATATGATTATTTCCATAGATGCAGAAAAAGCATTCGATAAAATCCAACACCCATTCCTACTAAAAACACTAGAGAGTATAGGAATAAATGGACATTTCCTTAAAATAATTAATAACATCTACTTAAAATCATCAGCAAGTATCATATGTAATGGAGACAAACTAGAACCATTCCCAATAAGATCAGGAGTGAAACAAGGCTGTCCACTGTCACCATTACTATTTAATATTGTATTAGAAATGTTAGCTTTGGCAATTAGAGAAGAAAAAGCGATAAAAGGAATTAGAGTAGGCAATGAAGAAACCAAATTATCACTCTTTGCAGATGACATGATGGTATACTTAGAGAACCCTAGAGACTCAACTAAAAAACTACTAGAAACAATTCACAACTTTATTAAAGTTGCAGGATTCAAAATAAATCCATATAAATCATCAGCATTTTTATATATTACCAACAAAGTTCAGCAGCAAGAGATACAAAAAGAAATTCCATTCCAAATAGCAGATGATAGGATAAAATATTTGGGAATCTATCTGCCAAGAAAATGTCAGAAACTATATGAACTAATCTACAAAACACTTTCCACACAAATAAAATCAGACCTAGTCAATTGGAAAAATATTAAGTGCTCATGGGTAGGCAGAGTGAATATAATAAAAATGACAATACTACCCAAACTAATTTACTTATTTAGTGCCATACCAATCAAACTCCCAAGAAATTATTTTACAGTTCTAGAAAAAATAGTAGCAAAGTTCATTTGGAAGAACAAAATGTCAAGGATTTCAACGGAATTAATGAAAAAAAAAACACAGATGAAGGTGGCCTTGCTGTACCAGATATAAAACTATATTATAAAGTAGCAGTCATCAAAACCATTTGGTACTGGCTGAGAAATAGAGCAGTCGATCAGTGGCACAGAATAGGATATCAGGACAAGCTAGGTAATAACATTAGCAATTTAGTGTTTGAGAAACCCAAAGACCCCAGCTTTTGGGATAAGTACTCACTATTCAGCAAAAACTGCTGGGAAAATTGGAAACTAGTGTGGAAGAAATTAAGGCTGGACCCACACCTAACACTGCACACCAAGATAAGATCTAAATGGGTTCATGATCTAGATATAAAGAGTGATGTTATAACCAAATTAGAGGAACATGGGATAGTTTACCTCTCAGACCTGTGGAGATGGAATAAATTTATGTCCAAAGAAGACCTGCAACTCTTAACTGAACACCAGATAGATAATTTTGATTATATTAAGTTAAAAAGTTTCTGTACTAAAAAAACTAATGCAGACAAGATTAGGAGGGAAGCATCAAATTGGGAAATCATCTTTACATTTAAGGGTTCTGATAAAGGTCTCATCTCTAAGATATACAGAGAATTGTCTCACATTTATAACAATTCAAGCCATTCTCCAATTGATAAATGGTCAAAGGATATGAACAGACAGTTTTCAGATGATGAAATTAAAACTATTTATAATCATATGAAAAGGTGCTCCAAATCACTATTGATCAGAGAAATGAAAATTAAGACAACTCTGAGGTACCACTACACACCTGTCAGATTGGCTAAAATGACATGAAAAGATAACGATGAATGTTGGAGGGGATGTGGGCAGACTGGGACACTGATACATTGTTGGTGAAGCTGTGAATGGATCCAACCATTCTGGAGAGCAATTTGGAGCTATGCTCAAAAAGTTATCAAACTGTGTATACCCCTTGATCCAGCAGTGTTTCTATTGGG
Source organism: Myrmecobius fasciatus (assembly GCA_023553655.1). Taxonomy (NCBI): domain Eukaryota; kingdom Metazoa; phylum Chordata; class Mammalia; order Dasyuromorphia; family Myrmecobiidae; genus Myrmecobius; species Myrmecobius fasciatus. Next base: position 27,811 of record JAJPUD010016391.1, on the reverse strand, counting down.
CTTATATCCCAAAGAAATCATAAAAGAAGGAAAGGGCCCCACATGTGCAAGAATGTTTGTTGCAGCTCTTTTTGTGGTGGCTAGAAACTGGAAACTGAGTAGATGATCATCAATTGGAGAGTTGCTGTATAAATTATGCTATATGAATGTTATGGAATATTATTTCTCTGTAAGAAATGACCAACAGGACTATTTCAGAGAGGCCTGGAGAGACTTGCATGAACTGATGCTGAGTGAGATGAGCAGAACCAGGAGATCGTTGTACACAGCAACAACAGTACTATATGAGGATCAGTTCTAATGGACATGACTCTCTTCAAAAATGAAATGCTTCAAACCAATTACAATTGTTCAGTGAAGAAGGCCATATAAACCCAGAAAGAGGGATGTGAAATGTGGACCACAACATAACATTTTCATGTTCTCTATTGATGTTTGCTTGCATTTTATTTCCTTTATCGGATTGTTCTCTCTTATAGATACGATTTCTCCTGAACAAAAAAATGATGTGTGGCAATAACTATACATGTATACGATTTAAGTATTCTAACATAATTATCATGCAGTGGATATCCTGCTATCTAGGGGAGGGCTGGGGAGTAGGGGGGGAAATTTGTAACAGAAAGCTTTGTAAGGGTTAATGTTTGGGAATTACCCATACATATGTTTTGCAAATAAAAAGTATTAATAATAAAAAAATAAAAAAATGAAAAAGCTAGAAGAACAAATTAAAATCCTCAATCAAATACCAAACTTGAAATCCTAAAAATAAAAGGAGAGATTAATAAAATTGGAAGTAAAAATAATAAAAAACCTATTCAATTAACAAACAAAATTAAATTTGTTTTTGTGAAAAAAAACAACAAAATCGATAAATGTCTAGGTAATTTGTTTAGAAAAAGTAAAGAGGAAAATCAAATCATTAGTCTCAAAAATTAAAAGGGAGAACTTTCCATCAATGAAGAAGAAATTAGAGTAATAATTAGGAGTTACTTCGCCCAAGTTTATGCCAATAAATTTTATAACTTAAGAGTAATGGAAGAATACCTACAAAAATATCTATATTGCTGAGATTAACAGAAGAGGAAATAAATTACTTAAATAGTCCCATTTTAGGAAAAGAAATAGGAAAAGTTATTAATCAACTCCCTAAGAAAAAATCTCCAGGACCTGATAGATTTTCATGTAAATTCTACCAAACATTTAAAGAACAATTAACTCTGACACTATACAAATTATTTGAAAAAAATAGGGAACAAAGGACTCCTATTAAATTCCTTTTATGACACAGATATGGTACTGATACCTAATCCAGGCAGGATAAAAACAGAGAAAGAAAATTATAGACCAATCTCCCTAATGAATATTTTTGTAAAAATCTTAAATGGTACATTAGCAAAGAGATTACAGAAAATCATCCCCAGGATAATCCACCATGACTAAGTAGGATTTATATCAGGAATGCAGGAATGTTTCAATATTAGGAATACTATTAGTATAACTGACTATATCAATAACCAAATGAACAAAAAAAATATGCATTTCATGCAGAAAAAGCATTTGATAAAATCCAGCATCTATTCCTATTAAAAACATTAGAGAGTATATGAAAAGATGGAATTTTCCTTAAAATAGTCAGCAGCATGTATTTAAAACCATCAGCTAGCATTATATGTAATGGGGATAAAGTGCAAACATTCCCAATAAGATCAGGGGTAAAACAAGGTTACCCACTATCACAAATACTATTCAATATTGTATTAGAAATGCTAGCTTTGGCACTAAGAAAAGAAAAAGAGATTAAAGGAATTAGAGTAAGTCATTAGGAAACCAAAGTATCACTCTTTGCAGATGATATGATGGCATACTTACAGAACCCTAGAGAATCAACTACAAACTATTAGAAATAATCCACAACTTTAGCAAAGTTGCAGGATACAAAATAAATCCACATAAATCATCAGCATTTTTATACATCACTAACAAAATCCAACAGCAAGAGATACAAAGAGAAATTCCATTTACAATAACTGTCAATAGTATGAAATATTTGGGAATCTATCTGCCAAAGGAAAGTCAGGAACTATATGAGCAAAGCTACAAAACACTTTCCACATAAATAAAGTCAGATCTAAACAATTGGTAAAATATCAAGTGCTCCTGGATAGGTCAAGTGAATGTAACAAAGATGACAATACTACCTAAAGTAATCTATTTATTTAGTGCTATACCAATCAAACTCCCAAGAAATTATTTTACTGACCTAGAAAAAATAACAAAAAAATTCATCTGAAAGAACAAGTCAAGACTTTCAAAGGAATTAATGAAAAAAAAAAAGAATGAAGGTGGCCTAGCTGTACCAGATCTAAAAGTATATTATAAAGCAGTGGTCATCAAAACAATTTGGTACTAGCTAAGAAACAGAGCAGTTGATCAGTGGAATAGATTAGGTTCACAGGACAAAATAGTCTATGACTATAGCAATCCAGTATTTAACAAACCCAAAGACCCCAGCTTTTGGGATAAGAATTCACTATATGACAAAAACTGCTGGGAAAATTGGAAATCTGTATGTCAGTAACTAGCCATTGACCCACACTTAACATCACATACCAAGATAAGGTTGAAATGGATTCATGATCTAGACATAAAGAATGATATCATAAACAAACTAGAAGAACATAGGATAGTTTACCACTTAGATCTGTGGAGGAGGAAGGAATATGTGACCAAAGAAGAATTAGAGATCATTATTATTTTCAAAAGAGATAATTTTGATTATATCAAGTTAAAAAGCTTTTGTACAAACAAAACTAATGCATACAAGATTAGGAGGGAAGCAATAAACTGGGAAAACATTTTTACATTCAAAAGTTCTGATAAAGGCCTCGTTTCTAAAATATAGAGGAATTAACTCAAATTTATAAAAATTCAAGTGATTTTCCAATTGATAAATGGTCAAAGGATATGAACAGACAATTTTCAGATGATGAAATTAAAACCATTTCCAGTCATATGAAAAGATGCTCCAAATTACTATCGATCAGAGAAAGGTAAATTAAGATACCTATGAAATACCACTACATACCTATCAGATTGGCTAAGGTGACAGGAAAAGACAATGATGAATGTTGGAGAGGATATGAGAAAACTGGAACACTGATACATTGTTGGTGAAACTGTGAATGGATCCAACCATTCTGGAAAGCAATTTGGAACTATGCTCAAAAAGCTATTAAACTGTGCATACCATTTGACCCAGCAGTGTTTCTACTGTGCTTATATTGCAAAGAGATTTTAAAGGAGGGAAAGGGACCCACTTGTGCAAAAATGTTTGTGGCAGCCCTTTTTGTAGTGGCTAGAAAATGGAAACTGAATGGATGCCAATCAATTGGCGAGTGGCTGAATAAATTATGGTATATCAATGTTATGGAATATTATTGTTCTGCAAGAAACGACCAACAAGATAATTTCAAAGAAGCCTGCATAACTTATGAAAGACCTTCATGAACTTATGTTAAGTGAAATGCGCCCAACCAGGAGATCATTATACACAGCAACAACAACACTACAAGATGATCGGTTCTAATGGACATGGTTCCCTTCGACAATAAGGTGATTCAAAACAGTTCCTATTGTTCATTGATGAAGAAAGCCATATATACCCAGAGAGAGGCCTGTGGGAATTGAGTGTGGACCACAACATAGCATTTTAATGCTTTTTGTTGATGTTTGCTTGCATTTTTTCCTTCTTAGGTTGTTTTATTTCTTTCTCTTTCTAGATTTGATTTTTCTTGTGCTGCAAGATTACTGTATAGATATGTATACATTTATCATATATTTTAACATATTTAACATGTATTAAACTACCTGCCATTTGGGGAGTATATGGGGGGAAGGAGGGGAAATCTTAGAACAGAAAGTTTTTCAAAGGCCAATGTAGAAAAATTACTAATGAGTCATTGCTCTGTAAATAATAATAAAAAAAAGTTTAATTAAAAAAAAAACAAAATACAAAGAATGAAAAAATAAAACAGAATGTAAAAGAAAAGAAAAACAACAGATATGTAGAACAAATCAGGAAAGAAAATATAAGAATAATTGTACCATTTCAAAGCTGTGAGGAAAAAAAAAGAACGTGGAGCAATAATGTAAGAAATAATAAAAGAAAAGTGTTCTGTAATGATTGAATATGAGGGGAAAGTAGAAATAAAAAGTATCCAATAATCACCACCACAAAGAGTTCCTGCATGTTCATATACAGGAATATTGTAGCTAAAGAGAAAATTCTGTAAGAAACAAAAAACAAAAAAACAAAAACAAAACAAAACAAAAACAAAACAAAACAAAACAAACAAAAAAACAAAAACAAAAACAAAAAACCTCAAACATGCTGAAGTGACAATATTGTAAAGGATTTGTCAGCAGCCACAATTAAAGACCATAGTCCTGAAATAATATCTATTAAAAACAAACAAAAAAAAATGAGTTCCGTGCCAAAAATGTATCCAGCAAAATTAACTATAAAATTAAACAAAATTTTAAAAGTGAATATTCAACACACTTACAGATTTTCAGGACTTTTCCTGGGGCAAGGTGTGTAGATGAATGAAAAAGAGATAAAAAGGAAAGGAAGGAGTGACATAGAATAAAGTGGAATATAGAAGGGTGTTTAGATTAAGGGGAGTGGGATGAGGTATGTAGTGTAATGGGAATGGGATAGAGAGAGAGAGAAAAGATGGGGAGAGGACATAAGGGAAGGATCCATGAATGGGAGGAGATTAAGTATTAGCAAGCCAAATTAAAGAATAAAATTTAACTAGAAGAGTTGGCAGGGATAGGAAATAAGAGACAGATACAAACACTATAATAAATATCAGGAGTAGAATTCATTGGAAAAAATTAAAGATTCAATCAAGAGGGAAATCTACATTATATGTAAGCCATTTAATACTGTCTTAGATGTATGCCTAGATAATTTGAAATGCATATGTAATCATATATAAATGTGTGTATGTATGCATGTAGGTATAATTATGGATATAGATATAGATATATGTGTGGTTGGGAATATATGTGTGTATAAATATATTCTTGTTTAATTGTAGCCTGCTTGGGGCAGTTTGGGGGAGTAAAAAAGAAGGGAAAAGAATGAAGTAAAGAGTGCATAGTAGAGAACAAAGGCATTTATATATAAGGAATTAAACATGAACAATCATGAATTTACAATTTTTACTATTTTTATATACAATTTCTTGAAATTGGAAATTTATTTTACATATTTGAATCTTCCCTGATGTTCTACCGGGCCATGACAATGTTGTTTCAATTATGTTGTTGATTTAATTTTCCTTTCCTTTATTTTTTTTCTATTTATCTAATTTTTATTTAGTTATAAATAAAATAATAAGAATTAGACAAGTGGAAGCAAATGAATCTATGAGATATCAAGAACTAGTCAAACATCTTGTGATGAAGAGAGCCATCTGCACCCAGAGAGAGGACAGTGAGGACTGAGTGTAGATGACAACATAATATTTTCACTCTTTTTTGCTGTTTGCTTCCATTTTCTTTTATTCTCATTTTGTTCTCTTTTTGACCTGAATTTTCTTGTGCAGTATGACAATTGTGGAAATATATGTAGAAGAATTGCTCATATATGACATCTATTGGATTACTTGCCATCTAAGGGAAGGGGTGGGGGAAAAGTAGGGAGAAAACCAGTTTAGAACATGAGATTTTGCAAGGGTGAATGCTTAAAATTATTTATGCATATATCCTGAAAATAAAAAGCTTTATGAATAAAAAATAAAGGCTTTGTATTTCAATTTTTCTCCCTCCCTCCTTCAATTTCTCCCTTCCTCAAGGGAACAAGTAATCTTATATAAATTAAACATGTGTAATTCTTTTAAACATATTTCAGGATTTCTTATTTTATGCCAGAAAACAAATCAGATGAAAAAAGAAAACAAATCATGAAGAAGAAGAAGCAAACCCTATGCTTATATCCATTTCAGTCTCCATAGTTCTCTCCCTGGCTAAGAATAGAATTTCCCATCCTAAGTCTTTTGGAATTGCTGGACAGCCTTTTTCAAGAAATTGTTAAGGAAAGCAACTTTGATATCCTAAAAAGAAAGGATAAAATAGTCTTAGAAAGAATCCTTCTGAAAAGGACCACAAAATGAAGACTAAGGAATATTGTAGTTAAAATCCAGAATTATCCAATCAAGGAGAAAATAATGTAAGCAGTCAGAAAGAAAAAAATATATATATATGTATATATTGAGGTACCACAGTCAAGATTACATTAGATTTAGCAACTTTTATATTAAAAGATCAGAGATCTTAAGATATAACACTGCAGAATGAGCTTGGAATAAAATCGAGAATTAACTATTCAGCAAAATTGAGCATAATCTTTCAGAGGAAAAGATGGAGATTCAATGAGAGGAAATTTTTAATCATTTCTTATTTAAAAAAATAGAGCTAAACAGAAAAAAAATGATCTTCAAATATAAAACTGGAGAGAAGTCTTAAAGGGCAAACAGGAAAGCAAAAACAATAAAAAATGCCACAATTTCAATTTTAAATTGTTTATAATCCCACATGGGAAGATGATACTTGCAACTTTTGAAAACCATATCTTTATTAGGGAAGTTAGAAGGAGTATAAATAGACAAAGATACGGATATAAGTTGACTTTGATGTGATAATATAAAAAAGAAATTAAGGAGTGGAAAAAGGATTGAACTGCAAGAAGAAGAAAAGAGAGGTAAAAAAGGGCAAATTAAATCAAATGAAGAGATACAAAAATATCTATTACAATAGATGTAAAGAATGTAGAGGGGATTTACATTAATCTCATAAGGTTGGCTCAAAAAGGGAATAATATATGTATTTATTTGGGTAAAAAATTAGCTTATCATATTGAGAAAAAGGAGGAGAAAAGAGAAAGTAAAGGGAGGAAGGAAGGCATTTAGAAGGAAGGGAAGAAGCAAAAAGGGAAAGGGGAAAGAAAACAGGAGGACTAATGAAAGGAAAGCAGATTGAGAGAGGTAGGTGTCAGAAATAAAACATTTGGTGAGGAGGAAAAGAAGAGAAATGTATAAACAGGAAAAATAGGATGAAAGGAAATACACAACTAATAATCATATCTGTGAATATAAATGTAATGAACTCTCCCATAAAATAGAAGCAGATAGCAAAATGAATTAAGTCAGAATTCTACAATAAGTTGTTTACAAGAAACATCTGAAGCAGTGATGCATAGAGAATAAAGGAAAAAGACTGGAGCAGAGCACTATTTGTTTTAGCTGAAGTTTAAAAAAAAAGAGGAGGTAGCAGTCCTCATCTCAGGTAAAGCAAAAGTAAAAGTAGATCTAATTAAAAGAGACAAGGAAGAAAACTACACCTTGCTAAATGGTTCCATAGACAATGAGATAATATCAAACAACATATATGCACCAAGGGGTACAGCATCCAAATTCCTAAAGGAAAAGTTAAATGAGTTACAAGAAGAAATAGATATCAAAACTATATTAGAAATAAATATCAAAACTAGGGACAAATCTCTTGCCCTCTTTCAGAACTAGATAAATTTAACTACCAAATAAAAAAGAAAGAAGTTAAGGAGGTGAATAGAGTATAAGGAAAGTTAGATATGATAGATCTCTGAGAAAAACTGAATGGGGATAGTAAAGAATAAAAAGTTTTTTAAGTCATATGTGGTACTGATACAAAAAATGACATAATACTAAGGCATAAAAACCTGTCAATCAAATACAAAAAGACTGAAATATTAAATGCATTCTTTTCAGACCATGATGCAATAAAAATTAAATGTAATAAAGGGCTATGGAAAAACTGATCAAAATTATTTGGAAACAAAGTAATTCAATCCCAAAGAATAAGTGAGTCAAACATAAAAATCAATAACATCCAAGATAATAACAATAATGAGACAAGATACAAAATCTTTTGGGATGCAGCCAAAGCAGTACTTAAAAGAAATTTTATATCTTTAAAATGTTTGCAAGAATAACATAGAGAATGAGGAGATCAGTGAATTGGACATGCAATTAAAAAGGCCAGAAAATAATTAGAAACCCTCAATTAAATACCAAGTTAGAAATTTTCAAAATCAACAAAGAGATTAGGAAAATTGAAAGTAGGAAAACTATTGAACTAATAAATAAAACAAAGAATTGGTTTTATGAAAAACTCCCAACAAAATAGATAAACATTTGGTTAATTTGATTAGAAAAAGTAAAGAAGAAAACCAAATTACCAGCATCAAATATGAAAAGAGTGAATTTAAGATTAATGAAGAAGAAATTAAAACAATAATTAGGAGTCATTTTGCCTAACTGTATGCCAGCAAATCTGACAATCTAATTGAAATCAGTGAATATTTATTAAAAATATTAATTACTCAATTTAACAGAAGAGGAAATACTTAGTCTCATTTTAGAAAAATAAATAAATTAGGCACAACTAGAAGGTACAATAGAGTGCGGGCCCTGAAGTCAGGAGGATCTAGTTCAAATGTGGCCTCAGAAACTTAATACTATCTAGCTGTGTGACCCTCGGCAATTCACTTAATCCCAACTGCCTCATCAAAAAATAAATAAATAAAAAATTAAAATAAAAAAAAAAAATGAACAAGTCATCCATTTACTCCCTAATAAAAAAGCTCCAGGACCAGATAGATTTCCTTTTTTTTTTTTTTTTAATATATAAAGCTTTTTATTTACAAAACATATGAGTGATTTTTCAACATTGACCTTTGCAAAAACTTTTTTTTCCCCAAGCTTTTCCCCTCCTTCCCCCCAACCCCCACCCCTAGATGACAGGTAATCTAATACATGCTAAATAGGATAAATTATATGACAAATACAATACATGTATACATATCTATACAGTTATCTTACTGCACAAGAAACATCAGATCTAGAAAGAGAAGAAGAAAAAACAACCTAAGAAGGAAAACAAAATGCATGGAAATATTCACAGAAAGTGTTAAAATGCTGTGTTGTGGTTCACACTCAGTTCCCACAGGCCTGTCTCTGGATGTATATGACTATCTTCATCGCTGAACAACTGGTTTGAAACACATCATTGTTGAAGAGAACCATGTCCATCAAAATTGATCATCGTATAGTCTTGTTTCTGTGTATAATGTTCTCCTGGTTCTGCTGATTTCACACAGCATCAGTTCATGCAAGTCTCTCCAGGCCTCTCTGAAATCCTCCTGTTGGTCATTTCTTACAGAACAATAATATTCCATAACATTCATATACCATAATTTATTCAGCCATTCTCCAATTGATGGGCATCCTTTCTATTTCCAGTTTCTTGCCACTACAAAAAGGGCTGCCACAAACATTTTTGCACATGTGAGGACCAGATAGATTTCCAAGTGAATTCTACCTAACATTTACAGAAAAATTGATTCTAATACTTTATAAACTATTTGAAAAAATAGGCAAATAAGTCCTACCTAATTTCCTTTATGAGACAGATATGGAGCTGATTCCTAAACCAAGAACAGCCAAAACAAAGAAAGAAAATTGCAGTCTAATTTCCCTGATGATTATTGATGCAAAAATTGAAATAAAACATTAGGGATAAATTATAGATATTTATCACCAGGATCATATAGTATGAGCAAGTGGGACTTATACCAGGAATATTGAGCTAATTCAACATCAGGAAAACTATCAACACAATTCACACCAAATAAAAAGCTAACAGAAATCATATTATTATTTCAATAGATTCTGAAAAAGCATTTGATGAAATATAGCACCCATTAATATTAAAATCACTAGAGAGCATAGGAATCAATGGGGTTTTACTTGAAATGACATGCAGCATCTGTGTAAAACCATTATTATGAATAAGCTAGAAACATTCTAATAAGATCAGAAGTGAAATAAGAATGCCCATTATCACTACTATTATTCAATACAGTGCTAAAATCTTAGCTTTAGAAATAAGAAAAAGAATGAAGTAATTAGAGTAGGCAATGAGAAAACAAAACGTTTTCTCTTTGCAGGTGATATGATGTTATATTTAAAGAATCCTAGAGAATCAAATAAAAACAAAATTACTTGAAAGAATTAACAAATTTAGCAAAGCTGCAGTATATAAAATATAGCCATATAAATCTTCAGCATTTCTATGTTACCAACAAAGCCCACAGCAATATATAGCAAAAGAAATTTAATATAACTGTAAACAATATGAAATATTTGGGAAGCTACCTACCAAGACAAACACAGAAACTATATGAACATACCTACAAAACACTTTTCACACAAATAAAGTCAGATCCAAACAACTGGAAAAATTGCAATTGTTTTTGGCTAGGCTGAGCTAATATTAAAAAAGGCAATTCTCCCCAAATTAATCAACATATTCAATGCCACACCAATTAAACTGCCAAAAATTATTTTAAAGAGCTACTAAAATAATAGCAAGATTCATCTGGAAGAACAAAAAGTCAAGAATATTAAAGTAACTAATGGAAAAAATGAAAAGAAAGGTGGCCTAGGTATACCATACATAAAACTATATTATAAAGTGGCAGTCATCAAATCTATTTGATATTTGCTAAGAAATAGAGCAGTGGATGGATGGAATAAATTAGGTACAAAAGACACAGTAATCAATGGCTATAGTAATCTATTATTTGATAATCCCAAAGACACCAGGTTCTGGGATAAGAACTGATTTCACCAAAAAAACAAAAACAAATACACAAAAAAACAACCCTGTTGGGAAAGTTAGAAAATTGTATGGAAGAAACTAGGCATAGATCACTATCTCACACCCTAATACTATAAGCAAATCAGGAGACCAAAGAATACTTTACCTGTCAGATTTTTGAAGAAAGGAGAAATTTATGACTGAATAGGAACTAGAAAATATATGAAATACAAAATGGATAAATTTGATTTTCATTACATTTAAAAAGTTTTTGCACAAATGAAAGCAGCGTGATTATGATTAGAAAGAAAACAGAAAGCTAGGAAACAATTTTTGTAGCCAGTGTTTCTGATAAATGTCTTAGTTTTGAAATTTAGAGACAGCTGAGTCAAATTTAAAAGAATACAAATCATTACTCAATTGATAAATGGTCAAAGGATATAAAAAGGCAATTTTCAGGGAAATAAATTAAAGCCATCTACAGTCATATAAATCACTGCTGATTAGAGAAATGCAAATTAAGCAAGTCTGAGGTACCACTTCACATCAAATTGGCTAAGATAACAGGAAAAGATAATGACAAAATTTTGGAGGGGATATGAGAAAACTTGGACCCTAATGCACTGCTGTTAGAGTTGTAAACTGATCCAAATATTCTGAAAAGCAATTTGGAATTATGCCCAAAGAAATATAAAACTGTACATTCCTTTGAACCAAATAGTGTCACTATTGGGTCTATATCCCAAAGACATCATAACTTTAAAAAAAAGAAAGAAAAGAAAAGAAAAGGAAAAGGATGTGTCCATGCATGCAAAAATATTAGTAGTACCTCAAAGAATTGGGAATTCAGTGTAATCTCATCAATTGGAGAATGGCTGAATAAGTTGTGGTTTAACATTGTTCGAAGAAATGATGAGCAGTAGCATTTCAGAAAAAGTAGAAAAGATTTACATAAACTGATATTGAGTGAAGTGAGTATAACCAGAACATTGTAAAAGCAAGATTGTGGGATGATCAACTATAATAGACTTAGTTCTTAGCAATACTGTGATCCAAGAAAATCCCAAAAGACTTATGATGGAAAATGGCATCCTCATCCAAAGAAAGAATTATGGAAATTGAATGCATATCAAAGCATTCTATTTTCTTTTCTTTCGGCTTCTCCCTTTTGTTCTGATTTTTCTGTTACAACATGGGTATTATGGAAATATAAAATGATTGCACATATATAGCCTATATCAGATTGATTACTGTCTTAAGGAATAGGAACTAAAGAAAAGGAGGGAGAGGGCAGCTAGGTGGTGCAGTGGTTATAGCACCAGCCCTGAAGTCAGGAGGACATAAGTTCAAATCTGAACTTAGACACCTAACACTTCCTAGCTGGGTGACCCTGGGCAAGTCATTTAATCCCAATTTCCTCAGCAAAAATAAAAATAAAAAATAAAGAAAAAGAAAGGATGAAAGAGAGGGAGAAAAAAATTGGAACTCAAAATCTTACAAATGGGTATTTTTCAAACTATCTTAAATTGTAATCAGAAAGAAATAAATTACTATTAAATAGAAAAGATAAAATGTTTCTTCATAACATGGTTATGAGTAGCTCTATTTTATTATTATGGTTTCATGTCACAATATTTCCTCTACTCATTCTTTGCTTAAGAAATATTGGGCTTGGGTCAACTAGGTGCTGCAGTGGTTATAGCACTAGCCCTGAAGTCAGAAGGACCTGAGTTCAAAGCTGGTCTCAGACACTTAGCACTTCCTGGCTGTGTGACCGTGGGCAAGTCAATTAACCCTAATTGACTAAGCAAAAAGCCAAAAAAAGAAAAAAAAGAAATATTGGGCTTTTCACCATTACCAAAACATTCCTTTTACATTTGTGCCTTTGTATCTTTATTTATTTCATCCCCTACATCTGGGATTCCAATTCTCAATACCTACATTCTAAAACCATTACAATCATTCTATGTCCAATTCAAGTAAGAAATTTAGTCCAAGATCATTCCTGATCCCCTTTAGACCAAATAACTCTCCTGTGACATCTTAGGAGGTGCTTTTATCCCCTTTCATGCATTCAGCAATTACTATTTTGAATTATCTTTGAGGAAGTTCCCAATTGTCTTTTGGTAGATTATATACTCAAAATTGTATTTGAGGCTCAAGTGAGGTAAGGCATTCATTTTTTCCCGTTTTAAGGTGCTTTGTAAATACCAGAATCACATATCTAGAAATGGGGGGAACTTAGAAATCGTCCTGTCCAAATTCCTCAAGTTATTGAGCAAGAGACAGAAGAGAAATTACCTGACCAAGATTTACCAAGCACAAAGTATTTGAAGGAGTTGAAGCCACCTCTTCAGATTGCAGAACCAGTGAACTTTTTATTGCACAACCCTGCTCTTCCCCATTTATCATCATCACCATCACTACCGTCATCATTGTTATTATTTTCATTATATTTATCTTCTTTATGGAACACTGCAAATTTCCTTTGAACATAGCTAACAATTTTTAAAAATTCAAACGAAAGTCAATAAAGAAATAGATTTTTAAATTTCATTTAAAAAAGAAACATTCAAAAAAAAGATTCTGCCAACTTTATGTTGCAGAAACCATGAAGAGCTAGTTACACATTCAGACACATTAATGAGGGCATATGATAATGTGTGCATTATGATTTCAATGGAAAATAAATATTCACTACTCTTAACAAGTTCCCCTCAAATGTAAGTGAAAAGAGCCATCAAAATTCAGAGTTACTACCTAGAAAAGATTTACATGCATTCAAGATCATTTGAAGTCTAAAAAGTTTACCAACACAGAGAAGATAAGAGGGGGGAAATGTTCAAAAGTAAACTGTATTTTTATGGACAAACTATTATAGTGAAAGTGGGGATAAGGATAAGAGGATTAGAGGGAACTCCAGACCTGATTTGCTTACCCAGAAAGGACAAGACAAAGACATGCAATGTACAGTGATGAGATTAGCCTAGGACACTGGAGATGTGATAACCATATCATCATTAACTCTTTCTTTTTGATTTTGGATTAATTCCTCTGTTGATTTCAGCTAATGATGAATTTTAAAAAAAATTGAATGTTAATGGTAAAGAAAGACCTGGCTTAATAGAAATTAATGTGAAAAAGTACTTATAGACAGCCTGATCTATACTCTCCATGAAATTACCTTGAATTAACTTTGTATATGTTTTATATTGCAATCCTCCCTTCCCTTCATTTCACACATCCAACCAATTGACAAATTTTTATCATTTCTTTGTCCACAACACATCTTTTTCATTTATTTTTTCTATTCCCATCATCTACATTCAATTACTCCTTTCCTTTCATGAGAATATTGCAATAGTCTTCTAATAGCTCTCTCTTCCTAAAGAATTTTGCCCATGCAATCTGTCCTCCACTCATTTTCTTTTTTTGCCAATAAATTTTATCCTTTGTCTTCATCTTCAAAAAAATTGTATCATATACTTAATATAGGGTATTACTACTGTATACATGTGTTTGCTATATATTCCTTGTTATCTCCTTTCTTTATTCTATTTTACACTTAGAGAAATAACTATGAAATCTTTAGATTATGGAACCTAGAGCTCAAAACCTTCTTAATAGTATTTTTCCAATTATATATGAAGATAATTTTAACATACATTTTGTTAAGGTGTTTTATATATGTAGTGTGTGTATATGTGCATGAATGTATGTGTATGTAGCCATGTAAAATAAATGTATTAGTCATATTGTGAAAAAAACAGAACAAAAGAGAAAAGAACATAAAAAAAAAGTTGAAAGTAGTTTGCCTCAATTCTGCATTCAGACTCCATTAGTTCTTTTTCTAGAGGCAGATAACATTTTCCATTATGCACTTTTTGAGATTATCTTGGATCACTGTATTGCTGAGAAGAGATAAATCATCCATAGTTGATCATTAAAAAAAAGTTGCTTCAACTGTTCTCCTGGTTCTGTTCACTTCAATCTACTCAATTTCCAAAGTTATTTTCCTAAAGTGCGAGTTTTATTATGTCATTTCTCCAGTCAATAAATTCTAGCACTTCCCTAATCCTTATTATCTCTGGGATTGAATACAAATCCACTGTCTGTCATTTAAAGCTAATGAAGACCCTTTCTTCCCTTTCTATATGTCATTGTCCTCAATGCACTCTGTTATTCAATCATGCTAGCTTACAAGCCACTGCTAAAATATGATATTCCATCTCCTATTTTTGATATTGAGCTGGCTGGTTCTTGTTGCCTAAAAGATACTAACTTTTTTATTTCAATTTTTTTTAAAGACCTGGTTCTTTTACAAACTCAGCTGAAGCACTACTTTCTTCATGAAACTTGAGTGAATCCCTTAAAATATAGGGTCCCCATTTCCAAAATTACTTTATATGAATTGTTATGTATCTGTACTTACATACACATGTACATGAATATACAAATACATTTTTTTAATTCTTATCATGTGTCAGGCATTATGTAAAGCACAGCAATATAAATATGCAAAGCATGTGTCACTATAGAGTGGAGGACTTGAAGCCAGAAAAAGCAGTGCTCAAATCCTACCTTTGACACTTCCTAAGTGTATGACCCTGGATAATCCTTTTAACAATTCTGTTGCTGTTTCCTCCTCTGTAAAATGAGGAAAATAAAACTACCTACTTCACTGAGTTGTAAGGATTAAATAAGTTACAATATATGAAGTATAATATAAACCTTCAAGTACTATATAAATGCCAACTATCATTATTTATAATAGGAGGAAAAAAAACACATATGAGGGGATTTATCTCCACAGAGGGGTATGTTGGCTTGAGAAGTCATAGGAATGGTGATTGGAGCTATAAAACAAATAGTTTCCTAATACTTTCCAGGAAAGGTAGTGTTGGTACAGTAAGTTTCTTTATAACAAGAACTTTTCCCTTGTTGATTTTTCATTCCTAATGCTTTTCAGATTGGCACATAGTAGGTATATAATAAAAACTTATTGCTCAACTAAATTTCTTCTCTATATGTAACTTGTTCCTCTCATCTCAGATGTAAGCCCCTTTAAGTCAGGAAGGGCTGTTTGATTTTTGTGTTTATATTACCCATGCCTAGGAAAGTTTATTGAGTTTGACTGAGTCAACACCTAATTCCAATGGAATGTAGTAAGAAAATGGAGCTAGTAGTCCATAGGTAGCTAAATGATTCGATATACAGAGAACCTGATTTGTTATCTGGAAGTGTTGAGTGAGTCCCACCTGAGAAATTTAATAGCTTTGTGACCCTGGGCAAATTTGGTATGGGAGAGATTATAATAGCATCTTCCTCATAGGGCTATTATGAAGGTCAAATGAGAAGATATTTGTAAAATGCTCTGCAAATCTTAAAGCAGGATATAAATGCTACATATTATTAGATAAAGATAGCTAGATGGAATAATGGATAGAGTGCCAGACTAAAGTCAAAAGTTAAAGTCTTCCTCAGTTCACATTTGACTTCTGACACGAGCTATAAGATTGTGGACAAGTTACTTAATTCTGCCTTAATTTCTCATTTATAAAATGAACAGAAGAAGAAAATTGCAAATTGCTCCAGTACCTATTTTGAGCAAACCTCAAATGAGGTCACAGAGTCAGAAACATCTGAAATGAATGAATAGCAACTTTATTTAATAAAGTGAAAATCAAGAATTTTGAATTGATAATTTTTGAAATTATAATTTCTCAAAAATACTTAAAATGACAGTTTGATTTAATAAAGGGCCGTGAACATATATTAAGTGATTTAGTATGACATGGAGGAAACCTTGTTTTCTTAAAACTAGAGCCAACAAAATCCTATCTTTGTAAGGTAGTATTTCAAAGAAAGACTTCGAGGTTGAAGCCACTCTTGGAAAGAATTAGTCATTTGCCTTTTGACTCCACTAACATTTTTTGTGATTTTTTTTAGATCACTTCAGTTTCTTCTTGTCAAGTGATATTCAATTTTCCTGCCAAAGAAAGTGATTTTCCCAGTGCATAAGTCTTACTATGCCATCTCCTACACAATAAACTTCAGTGACTCCCTATTACCTCCAGAATTGAAAATGTTACATTTGCATTAAAAATTCTTTATAAACTAGACCCCTTCTACATTTTCAATCTTGTTACATGTCTTAAAGTTTTCAAGTTAGTAACTTAGCTTCTTGACTATTTTATCAAGATACTATTTCTTAGCTCAGGTAATTTTCTCTGTTTATACTCCTTTCCTGGAATATTTTCTCTCCCCTCTTTAATTACTGATTTTCCAGAATTTCTGTAAGTATCAACTAAAATTCCATCTGTTACTAAAAGTCCCATATTACTTTTTAATTCTTAGGTTTTCCCTCTATGATATATTTTGTATTTATCTTCTGTGTACTTTTTTTTGTATTTATTTTTATCTTTTCTCTTCCATTAGACTGCACAATCCTTCAGGGTAGAAACTGTTTTTTGCCTCTTTTTGTCTCCCTAGTATATAACACCATGTCTGACACATAGCAGGCATTTAATAAATTTTTATTGATTGACTGATTAAAATAATAGCCAAAAATGAGGAGTTCATTTCTAAATAATAAGTGAGGAAATTTTGTTCACAAATACAAGAGTCTACCTGAAAAGAGAGAATCTGCATTAGAAGATAATTTAAACAATTATATGATCATAGAGATTGAGGACAATTTACCCATGACTATGAAATCATAAATCTTTTTAATTATTGAAGTTATGTGACGTAATACAGCCTTTTTTGAATATTCCATGATGGATTTCACTTGGTGATCTCATTAGTTCCTAAGGTTATCATTTATGCAGGTAATTCTTAGATATATTTATACAGGCTTAATCTGTGTCCTGACTGAGTTTCATGTCTTCAACTTTCTACTATATATCTCAAACTGAAAGCCTTGTATATATTTTAAACTAAACATACCCAAAACTGATTACCATTCTCCTCAAATACTCCCCTCTATGCATTTTTCCTACTACTGTTAAGGATCATTCTCTCACCCACCTAGAAAATATTGATGTCATCCTCTTCTTTTTATTCTTTGTAACTCTCCCATATTCAATCAATTTTGTCAGGTCCTGTCATTTCTACCTTTTTAATATCTTTATGACATGCTCCTTTCTTTTATCAGACTCTGCAAACACATCAGTGAAAGTGTTTATCACCTCACAACTTGACTATTCCAAATGTCTTATGATTGATTCCCAACTTTTACTGCACTCCAATCCATACTTCATTCAGCTGCCTAACTGAAATTCCTAGTCCAGAGGTATTATTGTATCACAAGATTATTACTTATTTCTGCCAGGATCAAATATAAAATCCTCTGTTTAGTTTTAAGGTTTTTCATAACCTTTCATCTTCCTACCTTTGCAGTCTTCTTACTTCTTTTCCCCCTTTCCACATATCCCTTCATTTACTGAATTAGCCTCCTTGCTCATCTTCCCATAAAGTACTTCATGTCTTGACTCTGAACATTTTTATTGATTGTTTGCCATAAATGGGAAACTCTCCTTCCTCATCTTTGACTCCTATTTTCCTTGGCTTTCTTCAAGTCTTAGTTAAAGTCTCATCTTCAAAAAGACTTTTCCAGTCTTTTTGTGCCTTCCTTCTGAAGCTACTCCCAATTTATTTTATATATATCTCATTTGTACTAGTTGTTTGCATGTTGTTTCCTCAAACCGTGAAGTCCTTGAAAACAGTTACTATTTTACTTTTCTCTATAGCTTTCCTACCTGGAACATAGTAGGTACTTAAAAATTCTAGTTACCTTGAATTAGAAAGTGTATTGAATTTTAAAACATATCAATTCCTGTATACCACTTTAATCTAAAAGTATAATTAGCTCAGGAAAGTTCACATGGCTTTCCAGATCAATTTTAAAATATTTCTGATGCTAGATAACAGGGTCTATTCTTAAAGATGAAATAAATTTGGCTATGACACAGAAACTATGACATTCTTCACCAAATTCTTTCAACTAGAGTAATTTTTAGAATTAAGATTTTACTATGCAAGAACTGTGACAGTGAGAATTAAGGTTTAATGAAGACAATACAGTGTGATGAGAAAGGTGCTGAACCTAGAGTTTAGGATAAACTAGATTTTGACTCACTTCTAAGACAATCAAGTCATATAACTTTTATTTGTGTTTTCAATTCATTTCAATTTGCTTCAAAATTTCTAGTACTCACTTTGCAGGATTGATATGAAGATCAAACAAGTTAGTGAATGTAAAATAATTACAACTCTAAAATCACTACATAAATATTAGCTAATCCTATTATTGAAGTCATGAGAAGCTCTGAAAATATTACAAAAAAAAAGAAAAGAAAAATCTTTGGGCCTCTTAAAAATGTTTGCTTTCTTTGAATGAATTCATTTTAAAGAAGTTATTTGTGAATTTAAACAGGCTGCAAAGTTCTATATTTGCAAGAAACAAAATGCAAGCAAATATTCACAGAAAGCATTAAAATGCTGTGTTGTGGCCCATACTCAGTTCCCACAGGTCTCTCTCTGGATGTATATGACTATCTTCATCACTGAACAATAGGAACTGGTATGAATCACATCACTGTTGAAGAGAACCATATCCATCAGAATTGATCATCATATAATCTTGTTGCTGTGTATATTGATTTCCTGGTTCTGCTCGTTTCACTTAGCATCAGTACAAGTAGGTCTCTGCAGGCCTCTCAAATCATCTTATTGGTCGTTTCTTACAGAACAATAATATTCCATAACATTCATATACCGTAATTTATTTAGCCATTATCCAATTGATGGGCATCCAAAATTTTTAAGTTTCCTTCCAATTCTAAGTTTCTGTGATTATGAGATTACCTCGAACAATCAAACTTCTAACTATCTGGAATAGTAACAGAGTACACTACCAAGTGATTTTATGATATAGCTGAAGGTATATCTTTGGAGTACCAAATTCTATATCAAAATCTTACCAGCTAGGAAAAAGGATCTTTCTAATGTGCACCACACTCTTTCTCACCTTGTTAAAAGAAGATAATATACATAATTAAACATCTTTTTTTGTGGCTTATGTTCAATATTATGAACATCAGTTCCTATTCTATAGTATAAAAAATTACATTAATTGGATATGTATGATGCACTTTGCCTCTGTTATTTAAATCTACTCTTTCCTCAATATTTACAGTTTGTTTGTTTTTAAATCTTTTTCCTCACCATTAAGCTGCCATTTATAATGTTCAATTATGATTGTTTTGTCTGCTTCATTTCCTCTACTTTGCTGCTTCTTACTTGTGGTGGAATTAGAAACTAGATGAGGCATCTGGGCTAGATGTATATTGGATGTGTATTTAGAGCACCTGGCTTACAATACTATTTTCTACTAAACACCAAAGAAATGATGTAATGTCACTGGGACTCAGTTTCCTGATTTATTATATGAGGCAGTTGGATTAAATAGCTTCTAGGAAAACTTCTATTTTAAATTAATGATCATATGAGTCTATTAACAAAGTAGTTGGAATTTTATGTGTTTTTTTCCCTTTGTTTATGAAGAGGACATCATGAGGTGATGTCTTGACTTGAATGTAAAGCAGAGTGATCTCTCTCTTTCTTTCAGAGACATCAATTTCTAATAAAGTCAAGAAAAGGATTTGGTCTGGGATGAAGTGGATGACCTTGGCAATTTTCATGTCTGAGCAGGTTCTAAGCACTCCACAGCACCTTCTCCTGGGGTCCTCAAGGCCCACCAACCTTGGTGTGGACATCCCCATATTCATCAGATTTGAGACGTGTTGGTTAGGCTCAACCTGGCTTAGTCCATCCACTAGAACACTTTTAGCTGCGATGTGGGCTACTTTATAGGATACAGATTTTTTGACCACAAGTGAGAGATGAATGAAGGTAGATACCAAAGGTGGATGAGCAGTCCTGAAACAGGCTCAGAAAGCCATCACAAAAAGTCCTTCTTGAACATGTTCCACACCCTTGAATTCCATATAAATTTATATTAACATATAAATGTTAATAGTGAATTAGGGCCTGGGAATACTTCTATCAATAAAGTAAAAGAGCTATACTATTGTGTCACAGTATTTAGCTTCTTAGACTCCTTTTGTTTTTACTTTCTTTTTCCTATTGATTTTCCAATTAGGTGAGGTCATCATCACAGAGCAGATTTCTCCATAAGAAAAATAAAATTTAGGTTGTTATATTTCCAGATGCCACTCATTAAAATCCAGTTAAAACACTAAGATCTCATGAATTTGAATTTCACTAATTGTACTACTGTTGATGAGATAGTTTAGTGTCTATAAATACATAAGGAACAAAGGATTAGCTAATCAAATTATATATGTAAATAAGATTATATGGAGCATCTTTGGCCCAGTCTAGAAAACAAACTCTTTTAAAGGAACTTAGCATATTCATTGTTTCTATATAAATGGTGCTGATTAAAGCTGAGTTATCTATTCATTAAATCATGGCCAGAAGGCTTTCTTTTTGTAAACACCATTAATTACTTACTACAGGATGTGTGGTAGCAATACAACTTTATTTTGTTTGGAATATAGTCTATGTTTCACTAGTTCTGACTATCATTCCATAATTGGCTTTAATTCATGAGATTTCATTAATTTTCATCAATGAAACAAGTCACAAATTATTAATTGAAAATCTACAATAATCCTAGCAAATTATATGAGGCACAGAAGCATAAACATTGCTTCTGCCCTCATAGAGTTTATAATTGAGTCATAATGAAACTAGAAGACATGAAACATCAGCAAACACATAACAAGTCATAAGGACTGTGGGAATTGCAGTGTGTCATCATGGAGTTGTTGCTGTTTATCCTTCATTCTCAAAGAGGACCATGACATCAGGGAGGTATTGCTATAACATGCAAGGGAATCGAATTTAACTGAGGTAGGACCATACAAAGTCATCAGTTTTACTTTCTCATATGGAGACATTTGGGTCCAGTAGCCAGATATAGATCAGAATGACTGGAGGTAGATGCAGGGAAAGACCTTGGCTTTTTTTTTTTTTTTTTTAACTAAGGTTTTTAACCAATCGTAGTTTGACTGAGGCAACCAACCCATTAAATGAGTAAGGCTAGATAAGAAAGAAACGAAGCAAAGAATGGTCCTTTTTATCTAGTTAAAAAAAAATCAATCTTGGAGGGAAAGACTTATGGGATCTTTCTTATTATGGAGCCAAAATTAGCTCAGACTTGTCCTAACAGAGAAAAAGAAAGTTATTTTGAGGGATGAGGACTCTTTGTTTCAAGCAGAGATATTTGAAATGATTGGAATGGGTCCTAATTTGTTGTTCTTACTCTTCAGTCATGTGTGACTGTTCCTGACTATAGTACACTAGGTCCTTATAAATTCTAAATGTCTGTTGTTTTCATTATACTATCTATCCATCTCATTTTTGCCATCTTCTTTTTCTTTTGCCCTCAATCTTCTAATTATTAGTCTTTTCTAAGTGCCTCTTCTCATTATATACCTAGAGCATTTAACTTCAGTTTCAAGTACTTAAATTTCCAATGAATAGTAACTATTAAGTATTGACTGATCTTTTTCCTGTTCAAATGACTTTTAAAAGTCTCTTCCAACGACCCAATTAGAAAGTGTTGATCATGCAGAACTCAGGCTTTCCTTACAAGTCCAACTCTCACAACCATTTATTACTGCTGGAAATAAACATAACTTTGACCATATGGAACTTTGTAGGAAAGGTGATAGCTCCACTTTTTAGTATACTGTCCAGATTTATTGTAGTTTTCCTTCTAAGGAGCAAAAGTTTTTTGATTTTATGATTGCCAGCTTGTATACTGTCCTCTTTCATTCTCATGAAAAGAATTCTCAATCCCTCTTCTCTTTTTACCATCAGAGTGGTATTGTCAGAATATCTGAGATTGTTGATATTTCTCCTAGTGAGCTGAATTTTAGCTTTTAATTTATCTAGCCTGGCATTTTTTATGATACACTCTGCATATACATTAAACAAATATGATGGCAATATACAGCCTTGTACCCTTTTCCAATCTTAACTAATCAATTACTCCATGTTTTGTTTTAACTGTTGATTCTTTGCCTATATGAAGGCAATTAAGATGATTTGATACTCCTATCTCTTTGAGGATTTGCTATATTTTTTGTTATCTACACAGTCAAAGACTAGTTGATGAAGCAGAAATAGATGTTCTGGAACTTCTTTACTTTCTCCATAATTCTGAAAATTTTGCCAATTTAGTCTTTAGTTCCTCTGTCTCTTTGAAAATGAGTAGCTTTTCTGGAATATTGCTAAAACCTCCCTTGCAAAATCTTTTTTAAATAGCATTTTATTTTTCCAAATATATGAAAAGATAGTTTTCAACATTCACCACTGCGAAATCTTATGTTCCAAATTTTTCTTCCTCTTTACCTCTT
This sequence comes from Myrmecobius fasciatus, assembly GCA_023553655.1. Taxonomy (NCBI): domain Eukaryota; kingdom Metazoa; phylum Chordata; class Mammalia; order Dasyuromorphia; family Myrmecobiidae; genus Myrmecobius; species Myrmecobius fasciatus. The sequence continues at coordinate 4,649 of JAJPUD010016391.1, read as the reverse complement.
CCCCCCCTTGACAGCAAGCAATCTGATACAGGTTAAACATATTCAATTCTATCAAACATATTTCTACGTTTGTCTACTGAGCAAGAAAAATCAGATCAAAGGGGGGAAAAACATGAGAAAGGAAAAAAAAAGCAAACCAACAAAAAAAAGCTGAAAATACTATGCTGTGATCCACATTCAATTTCTAGTGTTCACTCTCTGGATGCAGAGGGCTCTTTTCATCACACATCTATTGAAATTACTTTGACTCACCTGATTATTGAAAATAGTTCCCAAAATCTCAAGCATAACTTTGCTGGAATGAGTGCAATTGTTCACCAATTTGAATATTTCTTGGCATTGAACTTTTTTAGGATTAGTATGTAAATCTTTTCTCATCTAGTGCTCACTACCCAATTTTCCAAATTTGCTGACATATTGAATGAAGAATTTTAACGGTGTTGTCTTTTAGAGTTTTAAATAGTTTAGGTAGAATAACATTACCTCCACTAGCCTTATTATGAGTAATGTTTCCTAAAGCCCATTTTACTTATTCTCCAAGATTCCTGCTGTGGACTAGTAACCATACCATTTTGGTTATTAGCTATGCTAACATCTTTCCTGTATAGTTCTTTTGTGTGTTTTCCCATCTCTTCTAAATATGTCTTATTTATGTGAAATCCCTATCAGTTTTGTCTTTTAGTATACCCATTTTTAGAAGGAAATATTCCTTTGATATTTCTAATTTTCTTGGAGATCTCATCTTTTACATTAGAATGTTTTCTTCTATTTCCTTGCATTGTTCATTTAAGAAAATCTTATATTTTCCTGTTATCCTCTAGAATTCTACATTTAGTTAGCTATATCTTTCTTATTCTCTTATTTTTCACTTTCTTTCTTCTACAAGTATTTGTAAAGTCTAATCAGATAGCCATTTTGCTTTCCTGCTCTTCTTTTTCTTTGGGATGTTTTTTGACTATTTTTCTGCATAATAAACATCTGTCTAGAAGTCTTCAGGCATTTTTTATACCTGATCCAATTCCTTAAATCTATTCATCTTCTTTACTTCATATTCAAAAGTGATATTTAGATCATATCTATATGGTCTAATAGTTTTCCCTACTTTCTTCAATTTAAGCCTGAATTTTGCAATAACAAACTCATTAACCAGTCCATGGTTGGCTTCAGATCTTGTTTTAACATACTGAATACAGCTTCGACATCTTTGGCTGCAAAGTATATATTCAATCTAATTTTTATACTAACCATCTTGTTATCATGTGTAGAGTTACCTTGTGGGTTATTGAGAAAGAGCATTATAAGTTGTGAGCTATTTTGACAAAGCTTTATTGGTCTCTGCCTTCTTTCATTTTGTATTTCCAGGACAAAATTGCCTGTCATTTCAATTATTTTTGATTCCTACTTCAGCATTTCAATTTCCCATGGTGAATGTGATATGTGTGTGTGTGTGTGTGTGTGTGTGTGTGTGTGTATGTGTGTATGTGTTTGGGGTGTATCATTTCTAGAATATGTCATGTCTTCATAAAACTGATTGATTTTGACCTTTTTGGCATCAGTAGTTGGAGTACAGACTTGCATTACTGTCATGCCGCACTTTTCTTCCTATCCTTGATCAGATACTATGTGTTAATTATACCCCAGTACTGTTTTTCTCACATTTTTATTGACCATGAGGGCTACTCTTATTCTTCCAAGGAATTTTTGCTCACGATAGCATATATAGTGATCTTCCAAATCTCTTTCTCAGGCTCTTTTCGTATCTCATCTAGTGTAAGAAAAGGGCTTTTCATTCTATTCAATTCTAATTGCCAAATTAATCTTCCTCAAGAGCAACTCACATCACATTACTCTAGTCAATTTGTCAACAAACATTTATTAAGTGTGTAATCTCTGTCAGACAGTGTGCTAAGTTCTGTTTAAATAAATACAAGCAAAAACAAAAACTAAAAAGCCTAATAGACATTCTTTGCCTTCAAGAAACTGAAATTTAAATTCTACATCCTATGGAGGAAGATCACATTCACAAGGAAATTAAAATGGAGATAAAAGGGTATAGGTAATCTGGACTGTATTTTAGAGAAGAATTGGACATGACTGGCTTAGACAATTTCCTTTAAGTAGAAGTTCTTGAAGGAACCACGTAAATAGAGAGAGAGGGGAATATAGTGAAAGTAAAATAATGTCTGAATTTTGTGGCTGGTATAGGTTTCCAGGCTGAAAACATTTAGGAAGCATGGTGAAGAAACTTCTTGAATAAATACTGGTGAAAAAAAAATTCATTTGGGATTGGCTAGCTGAACAAAATTTGCTAAGTTTCTACTTCTAAAATCAGTAATAAAAAAATTACCAAAATTCTTATATATTTGATAATGAAGCTTAATTTATAAAGAACTTTAATTTAATCTTATAATTTAAGAGATTTCCCTTTTTCTTTGAAATGAAGTTCTCCCCCACTCCTTTTTGGACACTAGGTCAGTGAGCACACTAATCCAAAATTAATATTCATTCCATAAGAGGATAATGATTCTAAATATTCCTTATAATTACTTTATGTATCTATTCTATTAAATAAATGACAGTTTTTGTTGGGCTTTTCCTGATTTTCTAGGACTCTTTTAAATACTTTGTATATCACTTAAGAATGATCCATTTTAATTTTTGTAAATAGGGGCAAAGTTCAAAGCATCAGTTTCTTTTCTTTAGGAAGCATCCATTTTTTAGACTAGGAAACATGAGATTTAGATCCTATGTGATCTTAGGAGAACTATTTTAGTCAAAATGTCATTTTCCCATCAGTCAAATTTGTATAGTATATGCTGCTACTCCTAAAGTTAATTGTGGTAAAAACGAGAAAATACATATAAAAGGGCTTAGGAGAGCAAAAAACACTGTGAACATGAAATATGTTAGTTCAAGAGTATTTGTCTAGCTCAAAATTGTCTGTAGTCCAATTTTCATAGTAACTGAGGAGGATGTGGTGACATTCAATACACAATAAGAGTTCTGTTATAAGTCAGAGCCCCAGTCATAATGACAGGTAAAGGAAACCAGAATGACAGAATTAATAGAATTAGATGAAATCTCAGAGATCTTCTGGTGCAGAGATTTTTCACCTTTTGGGAATTTTTAGTTTTAATTAATTCATTGATTTTTTTTAAAAGAAAATTACTGTTTTAGGTTATGTATGCACATTCACTTTTCATATATTTCCATGAATCATGTTGAGAAAGAAAAGTCATAATGAATGGTGAAAACAATAAGAAAGAAAAAGATTAAAAAAGGTGAAAATAATATCCTTTGATTCACATTCAGTCTCCATAGTTCTCTCTGTGGATATAGATGGCATTT
>JAJPUD010016390.1:9128-34209 GCA_023553655.1 Myrmecobius fasciatus | reverse complement strand
CTCAGTACACACACACACACACACACACACACACACACACACACACATATCACTTCCCAGGACAAGTAGACTTTTCAAGCACCAAACTCTTCAGGCCTTAGTCAGTGTCCCTTTACCCATAGGAGCATCCATCTGTAAAATCTTCTCTTACCTCCAAAGTAATACTTCCTTTTTTAGTTTTCTATATTTTTTCCTTCTTCATTCATTCTCCATTAGTTTCTTTCTTTCTTTCTGAGGCCAAAGAAATCAACTTGCTCTCATTCCCAGCCCCTGACTGACTCTGCTGCACCACATACTCCTTACTGCCCTCCATCTAGTTCTTATTTCCTCCTGTGTTGTAATAAGAAACATTCTATAGCAGGATCTGTCCATAATGGACCTGTTTTTTCCTCTACCAGATTTTACTCCAGTCTCCTTATGTATATTTAGAAAGAAGTCTCTTAATAATCTTTTTGTTATCAGTCTGTTGCTGTGCCTGATATTATTGTGTTTATTCATTCCCTCTGCACCTCTGTTGTTTGGAGCATTTGAGAAGCAAATGATCTCTTCAGTTCTTATTTTCTTTCCCCTCCTCCGAGGCAATTGGAGTTAAGTGACTTGCCCAGGGTCACACAGCTAGGAAATGTTTAAGTCTCTGAGATCAAATTTGAACTCAGGTTCTCCTGACTTCAGGGCTGGTGCTCTATCCACTGTGCCACCTAGCTGCCCCAGTTCTTATTTTCTTAAAATATTCCAAACTCTTCTTTATTATTCAAAGTCCAACCATTGTCTTGTATGATTAAGCCCAGATTTGCAGGATAGATCAGCTTGGGCTACAACCAGACCTCCATATTTTCAGAACATAGTATTCTATTCCTTTCTCTGTTTTCTAGCAGCCGTGGAATAGTCTTATATTATTAGAATGTCTTTTCCTGTATATTTAAAAGTCTTTCTCCAGAAGGATTACAGATCTTGTTTTTTAATTGAAATATTAAATTTAACTACTATCTGTTTTGGAATTTGTAAGCTAGGTGTTTTGGGGTTTTTTGTTTGTTTGTTTCTGGAGACCATCTATGAATTCTTTCTTTGGAATTTCATTTTCTCTGTATGGAAGTTCTGAATAGTTATCTTCTACTATTTTTTTTTCATTATAATGTTGAGGTATTTTGCCTTGTCATATTCACCTGATGACTTTGATCCTAAGATTGTCACTGCACTGCCTGTCTTCAAGATCACTATATTTTGCACACATAGTATTATTTTCTTTTAAGATTATTATTTTTTACTTCTTCTTTTAGATTGTCCTTTACTTCTGCATCTTTGCATTTTGAATCTATTGTTCTCTCTTATTTCTTTGTTAAGATTTGTCATGCAGATTCAAATTTCTCTATTCTGCTCATTATCTTTGCTCTTCAGGACATAAATTTAGCTCTGAAATTTCTCATTTCTCTTGCAAATGACCCAGAAACATTGTTCTCTTAATGGGGTACAGCCTCTAGGGGTACATAGCAGTGATCCTGAGGTCCCCTGATCTTAGAGTGCTATTGTTCTAACAATCTGTCAATGATTCTCAAGTCTTCTGGCCTTAGGATAGTCCTACAAACATTACTGTCAGATAATCTGTTGGTCAGTGATAACCAAGTTCTTGAGACAATAGTGAATAGACACCCCTCAAACTTTCCTGTAAGATATAAAAGTAGCAAATGAGTAACATGAAGCTCTGGTCTTTCTAACTTTGTCCTATAAATTTATTTTGTTTCTCCTGGTGCTTTGCTAAATTCTTTTGGAACTTAACCCACTTCAATTGCCATTACAATTACAATAAACTGTCCTTGACTTGGAGATGGATTCAAACCTGCAAATTCGTTTGAGATACCTCGCAACACCAAGCTATGACTCCAACATTTTGGGGTCTCCTCCTGAACCTCAACACTGATTCCATGTACTCTTCAAATTCCAGTCTTCTATCTTATCAAGTATTGGATTATTTACCTTTATTTTGTAGTATTTATTCATAGATTCCTGAATTGATTTATTAGATCTGGATGCCATATTTCCTTGCCGTACTACTGTTTTTCCTGTGCATTTATCTGTTTAGGTTCTTGAAATCTTTGTTTCTTCTACTTTGTCCCCTTTGTTTTCCTCATCACTCCCTTCCTTACTCCTTCTCTCTCCAACTGTGGTTAACCTGGGGGCTGGATCTCGAAGCCTCGAAGCCTCCTTCCACACTGGGAGTTCACTAGAGGAGGTCTTTGTCCCAACTGCCTCTCAAACAGTCAGAGCTGGCCCCAGATGGGTTCTGTGGCTTTTTAGGCTTAATGGAATGCTGGATAATCCCCTACAGGCATGGTGTTCTTTCCTGGTGACCAATCCCACTCCATCTGTTCCTAAATTCTCTGTCTCAGCACTAGCAGTTCAGTGTCTGCTTTTCTCAATTCTTGCAGTTTAGGTCTTTGTAGCGTTGTTGCTTGTGGACCAGGATCTCCGTGGCACTGAAAAGAGGTGGAGGGGCAGAGTATTGGAGAGAGTTTTGATTTTAACCTAAGTGGTTCCTTAAGTTTGTTACTGGTGGGGGGAGGGGAAGGTGCTGAATGAGCTTAGGATCAGTTAGATCAGTTCTTGGGTTTGGGTTTTGCTTTTTTTTTTTTTGCTTTTTGCTTTTTCCTGAGGCAATTGAGGTTAAGTGACTTGCCCAGGATCCCACAGCTGGGGGGGAGGGGTTGCTTTTTTAAATCTTCTTTTGTGTTCTGGGTGTTCTAGACATGGAAACAACTGAAGTTTTATCTTTCAAATATGTATCTGTTTTGGAGAAGTTTGAGAGGTCATGGGGATTGAAGAAAATGATTAGTCTGCTATCTTGTAATAGATTTTACCTGGAACATTCATAGAGACTTGTAGCAGAAGCATATTATGAGCCATGTGCATTTACACACATCTTGAGAGGGAATTAACTCAAAGTTCCTGACCCCAAATCTCCAGGGTAGAAGAAAGGAATTTTAAATTGCATAGGTGGTATTGAATGGGGCCAGGAGAAGATTTCTCAGTCTGTAGGACCTTAGGTCTTAGTTTCAGGAAGTCACATAATCCCTACTCCCATTGTTCTGTAGGGCAGAAAAGGTTTAAGCTTCAGGAAGTCACACGATCCCTACTCTCATTGGTCTGTAGGGCAGAAAAGGTCTAAGCTTCAGGAAGTCATGTGATCCACAGGAAGTAGCATTGCTGACCATTGGCCAAGGGTTACTTCCTTTTTGGTCCATCCAATGAATAAAAAAAAAAAAATCAATAGGAAGAAGTGTTGTGCCACAGTTTCCCTGTCTCAGTTTCCCTTAATTGTTTGGCCCCAATTGTTCTGCCTCAGTCTCTCTGGTGGCAGCCCCCCTTCCTGGCCATTAAGACTGAGATAATTGGGGCTGGAATCTCTGGCCATGTATTCCAAAGAGTCATAAAACTCCAGGTGGCTTATCTCCAATGTTGGGCATATGTTTCTGGTCTTAGACTCAGGGTCTCCTAGCTCCTTATCAGAATTTATGATCCTTCCTCCATACCTCCAGCCTGTCAGAACTGAATTTACGGTCCTCTCCTGGAACTTCTATACCCCCAGTGCTCTAACACCCCTACCCCCCTTCCCTGATCACTGGAGCCCTATCATAGTCCCTGGAGTGCCTCACTGGAGGACTGGATGCTTTGAGTGCTTTCCAGACACTGCTGCCAGTCCAAACTCTCCACTACTATCAATAAACTATAAATAATCTCGAATCTCTATCCTGCCTCAGTTTCTCTGCGCATCACAGAAGGGTTATGGCCGCCTTTAGAATGTAAAACACCTTCTTTTGGCCAATGAGGATGATCGTCCATGGCGTGAGGGAGCCTCTGCATTAGGGACTATATCATTTGCTGTTCTGCCTTTGTAAGGCGCCTCCTCCCTTCCATTGCTTATTTGACTGGAATGACTGCAGTGATGCCCGGTGCTTCTCAGGAGAACACATAATAAATCTTGGTTTTGCTCCTAGAGTTATCTCCGGCTATTTTATTATATGGTGGTCGCTCCCCATCACACAGTATGATCCAGTCTCCTAACCAAAGAAGGGGATGTCCTGGGCGTCATGATTTAGGGAATTACTCAGGAACAAATCTATCTTCAAGAGCTCTCAAGTTTGAAAGTATAGGGACTAAACCTCATAGAAAGGAAAGGGAATTTCTTGATTCATTGTGTTGCTTGGAGCATCTACCTATCTACTAAAAAAGTATATTATTTAGAGATTGAAGTCAATAAAGTACTTAGACTGAGTAGGTATGATGAGAAGATTAACTTTTTAAAGCTTGCCTTTTGGAGGAAGCATAAGTCACCAAATTCTAAGCCTTGTAGGAAATATGTATGATTCCACGAGAGGAAGGGAATCACAGAAATATTAGGGTATTTTTCTGATGCTGACCTTATGTCTCTGGATTGAATTCTGTTTTTATATTTCTCACTCTGTTACCATGTTCCTGTGAGTTTTTGTCCCCTATATATTTTTGAAGGGGTAAAATAAAGGGTGTCTGGTACCCAATTTTCATTTAGCATAGTTACTATCTATATAAATGCTAGACAGACTTAGACAGAAGCTCTATCATAAGAGTATTAGAAACTTTCCTGGAACAACATCAGGTGGGGCAGCAAATAAAAGAGAGAAACTGTCTCTCTAGAGACAAGCCTCTTTGAATGGACCTGGTCTATGAGCCCAGAACTGTTGCTTTTTGGGGGATGGATGAATTTTAGGCTATGTGTTATATAAATGCTCACTGGTGTTATTATTATAGTCCTGCCTGAAAAACACAGAGGGGATTAGACGACTTCTAACACTGTGACTGTGGAATGGTGGACAGAAACCAGCAGCTAATTTCTCTTTTTCTCTGGTTCATCTCTTTAAAAACCTCAACAAAACATCAAGAAGTTGAACCTATCTCAAAAAGCAATTGAATCCAGGATCATTATATGATCAATGTTCTCTTAGAGAGCAAGAACTGTGGTACTCCAAGTAAGCACGTACTTTTAGAGTCTGGTTCTGAGGCCAATCATGCTAATGCTTATTAATCGACCCCTTCAGCAGGAAATAATGATAGCTGACATTTATATACAGTATTAAGGTTTAAAAAGTTCTTTCTATGCATTAATTAATTCCAGCAAATAATATGATCATCTAGAGCTGGAAGGGACCTCAGAGGACATTGAGTACAATTACTTCATTATCCAGAGAAGGAAACTGTGACCCAGAAAGGTTAAGTTCTGAGGTATTGTCTGAGATGGTAAGTGACAGAGCCAGGACTCAAACCCAGGTTCCCTGTCTTCAGAGCCAGCACTTTCCCCATTGGTTCATGATGACTCTCATCAACATCAATCCTGGGTAGTGCAAATAGTTACAATGACAAAAAAGCAGAAAGAATGAATAATTTGCTTGAAGTCACATATTTAATATGTGGCAGAATTAGTCCTTGAATCAAGGATTTCTAGGTAACAAATCCCACACTGTTTTCCTTTATATCCTACTCTCAAACTAAGATAAATGTGGCTTGATTTTGGGATTTAAGGCTTGATTTTACAATTAACTAGATCAATTTGGTCATTTACATTTGTACCCTCTACCTTGGAGTGGTATCCTGCTAATATTTTTCCAATTTCAAATGGATTAATTATCCCATGATGGTGATAATAACTAACTACAATGTACATGCCACGTGCCAGGTATTGTGCTAAGAAGTTCCCAATATTATATCATTTGATCCTCACAACATCTCTGGGAGGTGGGTGCTATTATTAACCCTATTTTGCCAATAGGGAAACTGAGGCAAACAGAGGTTAGTGCCTTACCCAGAGTCACACAGCTATTAAGTGTCTGAAACTCAATTTATACTCAGATCTTCTTGACTCTATACCCAACACATTTTTCCATTGTGTCAACTAGCTGCTTTCTTGTTAGTAGCAATAATGGTCATATATTTGTTTTCAGGTGGTTATCATTTAAAATAAAACTGAGCACAGTTGAATGGGCTAATTGGAGAATATCAGTAGATCTATGGAGCAGTACAAAGAGCTAGATTTTGAGCTGGAGATTTTAAATTAAAATACAGACTATCTTGTTTTATGATGAGGCAATAATTTAACCTACTTCAGTTTTCTCATCTGCAACAGGAGAGAGTTAGACTATAGAAGTGTCAAACTCACAGGCTGCAAAACACTTGAGTGCAGGGGAACCAGATTAAAATGTAACTGGGAAATGTTTAACATAAGAAATAAAAATACAGTACCACATATATAATGTATAATTGTGGTTTTCTAAGTCAATATGTGGGCTGCAGGGATGATTCTACTTGAGTTAGACACTATTTGTCATTCCTACACTAGATGACTCATCTATGTCCCTTTCAAGTCTAAATCTGTGATTCAATGATCCCACAATTCAAACTCTAATTTTTAACCTTTGTTTCGAGTCACTGTACATTTTTTTCAATTACGTGTAAAAACAGTTTTTAAAAAATTTGAGTTCTAAATTTTCTCTACCCCCCTCTTGAGAAAGCAAGCAATTTGCTATAAGATACATGTACAGTCATATAAAACATATTTTCATATTAGCTATGTTACAAAAGAAAACAAAAAAAAAACCTAGGAAAAATAAAGTTGAAAAAGTATTTTTTAATCTACATTCAGATTCCAACAATTCTTTCTTTGGAGCAGACATTTTTTAATCATGAATCACTCAGAATTGTCTTGAATCATTGTATTGCTGAGGAAAACTAAATCATTCACAGTTGATTATCATACAATTTTGTTATTACTGTGTACAATGTTCTTATGGTTCTGCTCACTTCACTTTGCACTGGTTCATACAAAACTTCCTGGGTTTTTCTAAAAGCATCCTTCTCACATTTCTCACAACACAATATTCAGTCATAAACATCTAACATAACCTGTTTAGCCATTTCTCAATAGATGGGCATTTCTTTAATTTCCAATTCTTTGCCACCACAAAAAGAGCTGCTATACATATTTTTGTACAAATAGCTCCTTTTCTTTTTTTATGATTTTGGGATATAGATCTATCTATCAAGATATTTTTGTAGCCTTTTTTATAGCCTTTTAGCCATATTTCCAAATTGTTCTCCAGAATGGTTGGATTAGTTCACAATCTCACCAACAATGCACTATGTCCCTATTTTTCCACATCTGTCTAACATTTGGTATTTTCCTTTTTTATCATATTAGACAATTTGATTAAAGATGAGGTTGTACCTCAGAGTTATTTTAATTTATATTTCTCTAATCAATAGTAATTTAGAACATTTTTTTCTGCATGATTATATGTGACTTTGATTTCTTCATCTGAAATAGACTACACATATTCTTTGACCATTTATCAATTGAAGAATGACTTGGAAATTTGACTCAGTTATCTATATATTTGAGAAATGAGGGTTTTTTCAGAAAAACTTGCTATAAAACATTTTCCCCAATTCCTGCTTTCCTTCTAATCTTGGCTGAATGTTTTGTTTGTATAAAACCTTTTAATTTTATGGTACTCAAAATTGTTCATTTTATATCCCATAATTCTTGCTATCTTTTTTGGTCATATATTCTTTCTTTATCCATAGATCTGACATGTAAAATATTCCATGATCCTCTAATTTGCTTATGATATCATCTTTTATGTCTAAATTATGTTCCCATTTTAACCTTATCGTGGTATATGGTTTTAGATGTTGGTCTATACTTAGTTTCTGTCAAACTGCTTTCCCATTTTCCCAGAAATTTTTGTCAGATAATCAGATCTTATCCCCAAAGCTTTGATCTTTGCATTAATCAAACACTAAATTATAGTAATTTACTACTGTGCACCTAATCTATTCCACTGATTCATCACTCTGTTTCTTAGCCAATACTATATTGTTTTGATGATTCTCATGTTGTAATGCAGTTTAAGATCTGGTACTTCTAAGTCACCTTCCTTCACATTTTAAAAATTTTATTCCCTTGATATTTTTGACTTTTTGTTCTTCGAGATGAATTTTATAGGTCTATAAAATAATTTTTTCTAGGTCTATAAAATAATTCTTTGGTAGTTTAATTTGTATGGCACTGAATTAGTAAATTAAGTTAGATGGAATTGTCATTTTTATATTGGCTCAGTCTACCTGTGAGCAATTAATATGTCTTTAACTTTTTATATCTGACTTTATTTGTATGAAAAGTGTTTTGTAATTGTTTCTGGATTTGTCTTGGCAGGTAGACTCTCAAATATTTTATACTGTCTGCAGTTACTTTAAATGGAATTTCTCTTTCTATCTCTTCTTACTGAGCTTTGTTGATAATATATAGAAATGCTGATGATTTATGTAGGTTTATTTTATATCCTGTACTTTGTGGTGTGCACATATTTACAGATCACCTCCTGAGTTCCCAGCCTTATGGAGACTATAAAAAGAGAAGGGATGGTCCCTACCCTCAAAAAATAAAAATAAATCAGACTCCAACTAGGAAGATAACACACAAAGGTAAAGCAGTTAGAGAAGAAGACAAGGCAGGATACAAATATGGAAGATGTGAGAAGAGATATAGAAGTTTAGCCACTGTTTTATCTCCCTCTCTTGGATATTTCCTGAAAACTTAGGATTTATACCCAGAAGACATATTCTAGATCATATCCTCTTTTACAGAGGAGGAAAGAAGAAAGGCTCTGACTTGCTTAAAATCACACAGTTAGCAGTGATAGAAGCAAAGTTTAAACTCAAGTACCCTATTTCCAAATACAAGGTTCTGTATACTACATCCTGCAGCTTCATCCAATTCTTGAAATGTGAATAAGATCTGCCTAGAGGAGCCTAAAAGGAAATATAATTTAGTTGAAAATAAGCAAAAGAAGAGAGAAATCAGGGGTCAGAATGAATATAAAGGAGTAGTTAAGACAGCCTTCTGCCTAGAAAGATGTTGAGGAACAGTAGGAAAGTAAAGTAGATTGAAAGGGCCAGAATGCATAAAGCACTGACTGAGAGCCAAATAAAAGAGTTGATGCCATAAATCAGAGATTCTCAAACTCATTGGTAACCAATTTTTTTAATGTTATTTAAAAATATTGAAGACCTGGGGCAGCTAGGTGGCACAGTGGATAGAGCACCAGCCCTGAAGTCAGGAGGACCTGAGTTCAAATCTGGTCTCAGACACTTAACATTCCCTAGCTGTGTGACCCTGGGCAAGTCACTTAACCCCAATTGCCTCAACAAAAAAAAGCAAAAAAAAAATATTGAAGACCCCCCCCAAGAGCTTTTGTTTAGGTGGGTTATAGCTACAGATATATCACATTAGACATTAAAACTAATATATTGGGGCAGTTAGGTGGTGCAGTGGTTAGAGCACCAGCCCTGAAGTCAGGAGGACCTGAGTTCAAATCTGGTCTCAGACACTTAACATGCCCTAGCTGTGTGACCCTGGGCAAGTCACTTAACCCCAATTGCCTCAGCAAAAAAAAACAAAAACAAAAACAAAAAAAAAACCTAATACATTGAAAAAAATATATATGTAAATTAATTTTAAACATTGCTAACATAAATAACATTTTAATGAAAAATAACTAGATTTCATAAAAAAATTAAAGAGTAGTAGTCTTCCTTTACACACACACACACACACATATACACACACATATATGTAGTGCAACATTATATATTACAAATTTCTTTAATGTCTAGCTTAATAGAAGATGACCAGTTTCTCATATCTGCTTCTGAATTGAATCCGTTATGATATATTGTTTTGGTTGAAGGATATGAAGAATATCTAGTTTAACAAGATATGCAGTTGAAAAGGGGAGAGAGGATGTATTTTAATAGTCAAATAACATCTTAGTATTATAAAAAATAGATTTGGTTTCATAGATCCTCTAAAAGGTTTCAAATACCCCCAAAGATCACAATTTGTGATCATAGGTAATGAGACACAGTTTCATCAAGGCATACTCAATTTATTTATTTAGATTAAAAACAAATTGATATAAATCCTTAATGCTTTACAAAACAATGAACCCTATTGCAATTAGGACCTTGCTATAACTTCATATTCCACTTCAATAGCCAAACTGCCCTTAAGTTCAGCTTCAAATTGAAACAACTTGCTACCTACATTGGCTATAAAATGCCAACAGTATTTGGAGGAAAGAAAACTATACTCCAACATGACATTAGTCATGTTCTTGAAAGAAAGCAAATGATCAATTTAAGTCACCCATTTATAGAAATCCCACTCTGTAACACTTTACACTTGGATAAGGGTCACTTTGTTCATGCTGCTGAAACAAATTCAGACCAAGTCGATACAATCTGCTTTCTCTCTGCTGCATATAAAAAAAAAAAAAGAAAGAAAGAAAGAAAAAAAAAGGAAAGGAAAAAAGAAAAATGTGGGAGGAAGAAGGAGGGAGGAACTTAAAGGGTAAGAGGAAAAGCTACTACAGTTAGAGACAACCACTGTATCTTCTCAACATGAGCACAGATTGATTGTCAAGTTTCCAGCACAGTCTCCATATACAAGCCAAGGGAAAGAATTCAGACAATTTTTCTGATAATTCAGAGTACTTCTTGTAGTGGCACTCCACCCTCACCCCAACTCTTAGTTTCAATTGCTATTTCACAACCAATATCTTTCCTAAAATATCGAGGTAAAAGCTTGTTTTGATGGGATCTGCATGTGCAAAAAGAAATGGAGAATTTCCTATATGATGCAAGAAAAATTCTTCCAAACTCATTCAGTTCAGATAAATCAGTCTATAGCATTGCTTCACAAATGCAAAGTCATATTGGCTTAACCTTCTAGTGGGTTGACTGCATAGAAAATTAAACAGATATCCTTGGTTAGATCTTATAGGATTTAGGTCTGGCAGCAGTAGCTTGTTGGTAAATGTTTAACAATCAATTCTCCAAAAGGTAGGATACAATATCCTATTTTTCAGTATCATTATTATTATTTTTTGTTATTATTAATATTTTCCCCAATTACTTTCCTACATCTAGTCAATCAAAAAGACAATAAATCAAGCCCTAATTTTAACATTTCAAAATTCCAGGGTTTGAACATTCCCCTGGAAATTTTAACAGCTCCTAAAAGCTGGCTAGAGCCAGTACAAACTGTCTGGAAGGGACTTTTGAAATAACTTAGTTCACATTCTCATTTACACAGCATGAAACTCTGGCCCATGGAGTTTGTGACATGCCCAAGATTACAGAGCTAGGCTGTGACAGAACCAGATTTCCAAGCTACTACTCTGGCTCTGTATTCTTATAACTCTCTCTGTTACATCAATCTGCCTCCTCAGAGGCAGACACGGAAGGACTTGGCCTGTAGTTCTGAACCGAACACACAATCACAAAAAGGGTTTAATGTCTGTTGTGTATTGCACTCATTGCATATATACCCAAAGAAACACACGTGCACATTTTTTTTTTAATGGGAGACTCACTATTCTCTTTCTTAATTGTAAAAATGATTTCCCTGAAGTATTTTTAAGCTGGAAAGATTTCCTACAAGCTTGTGAAAAATCACTCTCTGCAGGAGATCCAATTTGTTGGCGGGAATCCAACAATCCAAAGTATTGGTAACTAGCTTGATAATGAGTCTCTTTCCATGTAAATTGGCTCATTATTATCAATTTTTGTCAGCTCTCAAGCGATTCCTGATCTGCTCTCTCACTTCAGCAAAGTAATTCAGGAAACAGGCACTGAACAGGAGGCAGAGCAGAGAGAGTCCAGCCCCAAGTTTCCAACTGCAGACCCTAAAAGTCTTCACATCATAGATGAGAAGCAAAGAACTTAAATGACTGACTGGCTGCCATGAGAGCTTAGAATTTAGTGTTCAGAACAGAGAGATGTTAAGGAGACTTACAATGAGGTGCTATAAAAACAGAGTTTGATTGAAAGAGCTTACACACAATGCAAATGAGCACTTTGTCCCATGATTCATTGCTATCAAGAGAACTAAATTTGTACAGCCCAGAGGAAAGATGACTAATGGGCTGCATTACAATTGTTGATTATACTTGGGAAGAATTAGTAAAGAGGGCTGGAGGAGATGAAGCTTGGGAGGCACTACAGGTATTGGGAGTGGGAGGAGGGAGCAGTATGGACAGCAAAGGAGGAGGAGAGGGGAAAATGAGACCAAATAACAGGAAACGATTTAAAACCATCAGGTCAATTAAACAAAGAAATCACCTTCACCCCAGGATGTGGTAGAATTATCACAAGAGGAATCCATAGGAAGGAGATGTGAGGAATTGATAACAATTTTTTGCAAAGATCAATGTCTTTCATCAAGTACTCCGAGGAGCTGTGAAAAGCTGCTTCTCCTTAAGTTTCCAGCCTTGGGCTTCATAGGTACGTGCAACTAAGGATTAGAATGAACCTTAAAGGTCATTTAGTTTCAGCTCTTTTATAAGGAGGAACTGAAGTGCAGGAAGTTGAAGTATCTTGATTCTAATCCCATCAGTAGTAGTGATAGGATTTGAACTCAGCTTCTTTCAAATGTAGTATTCTCCCCACTTTTCCACACCTTTGGAAATACTTTTGACATTATAGATCTAGAGTTGAAAAGAACCACAGACACTAGGGTTCAATTTTGTCATTTGATGGATGAGTAAACTGAGGACATGATATGTTCAATATCATACAAACAATAAACACCAAAAACAAGATTTAAGTTTATATCCTCTCATTCCAGTCAGTTCTCTCTCCACACTCCACCATGTCGATCTCTGACACTCATTCACTTCAGCAACTGTTTAATAAGCACTGAATCTGTGCCCAGTGCAGAAAGGTATAGGCTATTTTTTGATCCTCAAAGAGTTTACCATTGAGTTGAGGACCTGAGAGCAATATACAGGAAACAAGGAGAGAACAACAATGTAATAGTTCACATTTGTATAATGAGAATTTCTGAAGTACTTTATATGTGTTCTTTCATTACTTGATCCTCATAAAATTCTTCATTAAAACATCTCTCTGTTCTGTACACTAAATTCTCCCCATTTTATAGATGAGAAAACTAAGACTGAAAAACAGTTTAGTAACTTGCTCAGAATCACAAATAGATGAAGGATTTGCACTCAGATCTTTTTTTAAGTCCAGTGATCTATTCACCTTGCCACTTTGCTGCCTCACCATAAGACAGTATATGACCAAGTACCTAAAACAGAAAGTATTTATGGCAAATAATTTGGGGGATCAGAAGGAAAAGAAACTCTGAATAGCAGAAGAGGAATATTATCTCAAGGGAAAGGTAGCATCATACTTTAACTATGTGATGGAGAATATGAATTTAGTTGTCAGCCAACCAGCAAAAATGTAACACTTTAAGCATACAAAAATATAAAAGATAAAGGCCTTTTTTCCAGGAATTCATAATAGCATTTGGGAGATAGTACCTGTGGCATTGTATTTTCACTTACCTTTAATCTGTTCAACCTAAGTGGTTTCCACTCTCAAAAATCAGAAATAGAATTCATAGGAAGAACAGAATGGGAGACAGTTTGCATTGACTAGGGAAAAATACTATGTTGGTGAGTCATTTCAGTTGTGTCCTACTCTTTGTGACTCCATTTTGGGTTTTCTTGGCAAAGATATTAGAATGGGCTGTCATTTCCCTCTCCAGCTCATTTTCAGATGAGGAAACTGAGGCAAACACGGTTAAGTGACTTGCCCAGAATCAAAGAGCTGATAAGTGTCTGAGGTTGGATTTGAATAGAGAAATATGAATTTTCCTGATTCCATATTCAATATTCTATCTTCTGTGTCACTTGGCTATTCCTGAAATATACAACAGACATGTTCAAAAAGGAGTGAAAATAGAAGCTGTTACTCATGAAACCTAGGGTCATAGTCAATGCTGTGAATATCTTTTTTTTTTTTTTTTTTTTGAAGGAAGAAAAAAGTATCCTTTAATCTGCATTCAGACTCCATTAATTCTTTTTCTGCAAATAGGTAGCATTTTTTTTTTTCATAAGTCCTTCGGAACTATCTCAGATCATTGTTCTGCTCATTTTCATTTCACTTTTCATATGTTTTTCCATGTTTTTCTGAAAACATTCTACTCATCATTGTAGCACAATAATATTCCATTACAATTACAAGAAATAACGTGTTTAGCCTTTCCCCACTTAGTCTTATTCTTTATAACCCCTTCCTACTATAGTGCCTGGCTCATTGTTGGCATAAAATACATATAAACACTTAAACCTAATTCATGGTCAAATCAAGATATTATTATGACATCATTGGTCCTCTTCAAAAATAAAGGACAAATAGCATCTTTCCTGAACATGCTAGAATCAATTTTGGTGTGTATCCATGTGGAAAGGACTAAATGATTTCTCACAGTCTCTATTTTCTTTTTTTTTTTTTTTAATAAAGCTTTTTATTTGCAAAACACATGAGTGACTTTTCAACATTGACCTTTGCAAAAAAAAACTTTTTTTTCCAAAGCTTTTCCTTTCCCTCCCCCCGCCCCCCACCCCTAGATGACAGGTAATCTAATACATGCTAGATAGGATAAATTATATGACAAATACAATACATGTATACATATCTATACAGTTATCTTACTGCACAAGAAACATCAGATCTAGAAAGAGAAGAAGAAAAAAAACAACCTAAGAAGGAAAACAGAATGCATGGAAATATTCACAGAAAGCGTTAAAATGCTGTGTTGTGGTTCACTCTCAGTTCCCACAGGCCTCTCTCTGGATGTATATGACTATCTTCATCGCAGAACAACTGGTTTGAATCACATCATTGTTGAAGAGAACCATGTCCATCAAAATTGATCATCGTATAGTCTTGTTGCTGTGTATAATGTTCTCCTGGTTCTGCTGATTTACTCAGCATCAGTTCATGCAAGTCTCTCCAATCCTCTCTGAAATCCTCCTGTTGGTCATTTCTTACAGAACAATGGTATTCCATAACATTCATATACCATAATTTATTCAGCCATTCTCCATTTGATGGGCATCTTTTCAATTTCCAGTTTCTTGCCACTACAAAAAGGGCTGCCACAAACATTTTTGCACATGTGGGTCCCTTTCCCTCCTTAAAAATCTCTTTGGGATATAGGCCCAGTAGAAACACTGCTGGGTCAAAGGGTATGCACTGTTTGATAACTCTTTGAGCATATGTGAATATCTTTTTTACCTGAAAAAGATGATATTGATTCTGACAGGACTATGACAACTTAACCTCATAAAATAGTCATAGAATTTTACTCAAGAAAGATATATTTAATATGGACCAATATAAATTGAAACTTATCAAGGTACTATCTTCCAAATACTACTATGAACTCCTGGAATGAGGGCCTTTATCTTTTATATTTTGTATGCTTAAAGTGCTACATTTTTGCTGGGATCACTCAGTTCATATTCTCCAAAGTATGATGCTATTCAGATTTCTTTTCTTTCTGATCCACCAAAATATTTGCCATAAATACTTTTTATTTAGGTCCTTGGTCATACATTGTTTTATGGTGAGGCAACCAAGTGGTAAGATAAGGTTGGGATAGATTCCCAACTCAATACCAACATACAAATTCATCAGATATGGATCTATAAATAGATAGATATAAATATAATGAATATATATATATATATAATAACCATAGAACCTTTAATAGTTATCCTAAAAATATAAGGCACAATGATTCCTAGTAATAGGATGATGATAGATTAAGAAGCTATATCTGTGTAGAGTACAAGAAAACTGCTTTAACATTAGGTCACATTGACTTCTAACAGTAAAAGAAAGAAAAATAGAAAACAAAAAGGATAAATACTGTTACTTATGCCTCAGTTTCCCAGAAAATTACATTTGCATTTTTGTCTGGTTATAGAAAAGTAGAAAAGTCATTATTATGCTCCCTATTGTGTCATTCTTTAGAATAGGAGAGGAGACAAGAGAGAGCTCTGCTCCCAATGCTCAGCCTGAGGAAAAAGACAGGAAAGTGAAAGAGTTTGAAAGTGGAGCAAGTTCTCTGCTTTGTTGCTCAACCCAAAAGAAAAGAGAACAATGTTGGAACAAAAGTATTAGGTTATTATTCTTTTTTTTTTTTTTTAACCCAGAAGGTAATAGGATAAGGCCAAGAGACAGAATTCAGAAGACCTTGATTGTGAAAATTCATTGACTACTGCTGATCAATTCAGTAATTTTCCTTTTTAGGACCTTAACATACCATTCAACTCAGGCCATTTTGCTATCTGCCTGCTATCACTGCTGTACTTCTCCTGACATGGATTTTACAATCTGTTCCTCAAAACCATATTTCCAGAGTCCATGACCCTAGTTCCTAGAGAACTTGATTCACTCATATTTAGTACTCCCATGTTGAGATCTAGGTGTTGTGTTTGGAGGCTGAGTAAGTTAACATTTTTCTGGCTTACTTCATTTAGTCAGATTTGGACCATAGACCCATGCTCTATTTTCACATTCCATTCAACAGATCACTCAGAACATCTTTTTTTCTGTCTACTTCTACAGTCTTGCTTCTTTCTACTTTGACCAGCACTTGCTGCACCAGAACTCCAGAAACCATTTCTTAAATTCCTAGAGAAATTGATTAATTCATCTTTGGAACTTCTGCTTTAGAATCTAGATGCCTTAAGAGGTCACTAAATGAGTACAAACTTACCTAATGTGTTATTCAATCCCAGATCCGAAATCATACTTTGTTTTGAAAATACATTCAGTCATCCATCCAGGACATTTTTTATGTGCCAGTTACTCCCTTCATTTCCTGTTTCCTATCTCTTGTTCTGAACAATAATTGAATTATTTGATTATACTTGGAAAGAAGGTGTAGATTGACTATCCTGTGGATCAAATCACCATTTTTGTGACTCCTTAGACCAGGGTTTATTAATGTTTTTGTGTACCATGGATCCTTTTAGAAATCTGATGAATTTTTTTTTGATAAACAATAGAAATAGCAAACTTTATTTAAAAATAAGGTAACGTAACAATAAGACAACACAAACAATTTTGGAGATGTAGTTAAAGGATCCCAAAATTTATAGGCAAAACTTTGTCAATAAACACTTGAATCAATAAAAAGCCAGGAAATTTGGTAAATTTTACGGAACCTTTCTCAAAATCATGAATAAAATATAACATATAACATTACAAAGGAAACCAACTACATTCCAATATTATTTGTATTAATCATCAACATATTTTAAAATAAAAGTTCACAAATGATCCAACTTTTCTAGAATACAATTTGGAATTAAGAGCTAAGGACTATGAAACTGTATTGGGTCTGAATCCCAAAGAAATCATAAAAGAGGAAAAAGGACCCACATGTGCAAAAATGTTTTTAGCAGCTCTTTTGTGGTAGCAAGAAACTGGAAATTGGGTGAATGCATATCACTTGGGGAATGGCTGTACAAGTTATGGTATATGAATGTAATGGAATATCATTGTTGTATAAGAAATGATGAGCAGGTTAACTTCAGAAAAGCCTAGAAAGATTTACATGAAGTGAGCAGAAACAGGAGAATATTGTACCCAGTAATAGCAAGATTATGTGATGACCAACAATACAGTGATCAAATTATGTGATGATCAGCAATATGGTGATCCAAGACAATTCCAATAGACTTGGGATGGAAAATGCCATCCACATCCAGAAAGAGAACTATGGAAATTGAATGTGGATCAAAGCATAGTAGTTTCACTTTTGTTGTTGTTGTTTGTTTACTTCCTTTTACTTTCTTATTGTTTTTTCCCTTTTGGTCTGATTTTTATTGCACAACATGACAAATATGGAAATATGTTTTAAAGCATTGTACATGCATTATATATATATACATATATATATATATATCAGATTGCTTGTTGTCTTGGGAAGAGAGTAAGGAAGGAAGAGAGAAAAAAGTTGGAATCCAAAGTCTTACAAAAATGAATGTTGAAAACTATCTTTACATGTATTTGGAAAAATAAAATAAAATAAAATCTTTGAGTGAAGAAAAAAATACACGTTGACAGACATCAAAATGAGGATACCTGCTCCTTACACACTTTTCTCTAGCCATCATGATATATGCTTCTTCCAAGCATGATGATATATGCTTCTTCCCCAATAGAATGTAAGCTCCTTGATTGCTGGTAGTACCTAACTTTTTGAATTTGCTACCCCAATGTCTGGAATATAGTAAATGATTTCTTATTCATTCATTTATTCACTCAGCAACATTGTTCCTTAGTTCTTGCAAGAGTAAGTCAACATCTCTTATCTTTTATATTCCAATCCCTGCCTATTTTAAGTCAGTGGAAGTGATTTTACTCTTCTGATGATGAAATCACTCTTTAAAAAAAAGAGATCTTGCATCCTTAATGAATATAATATCACCTCTTCAGTCTTTAACCTGTTCAAAGAAACATTTTATTGAATAGAATTAATTAAAAGCAGTTATTAAGTATTTTCTATGTGTCCTGAGATAGCATGGAATTACATGCCTTTTTTTTTTAACTGATGAATAAATTGGATTTAAGTGAGGTAGAGCTGCATAAAGTCATAGGCCTTACTCTCTTACGGAGTCATCAAAGTCCAGTGGCAAGACAAAAGTCAAGAGGACTGGCAATGGTTCAGGATGTTGTAGGTGACAGCATCACTTTGTCTAACCCCACTAAGCACTCTACAGCCTCTGCTTCAGCTGACTTTTGGGACAAATTGTTCCCATTTCCCATTCCTCTGGGGGAAGTCTTCATGAGTTTGGGGTAGACACCCTTCTAGTTCACCAATGGTGTTAAACTCCTCAGTTACCTTCAACCTGTGTTAACCTACCTGCTAAGATGGTTTTGCCAGACTATGGCCACTCCACGTGTTACAGCTTCTTGAAGTCACAGGTGAGAGTTGGGTGGCAAGGGGACACCAAAAATGGATAACAGCCTGAAAAAAGGCTCGACAACCCTCACACCAATTACTAGTCTTCCCTTGCTACCTCCTAAATCCCTAGAATAATAAATAGGAAGCTGGCCTGGGAGCAAAGAAGACCTAAGTTTAAGTGCTACTGCTAGGTGAGCCTGGTCAAGTCCCTTTAAAACCTCTCAGTGCTTTAGGTACCAAAGAATAAAAGATACTGTCCCTCCTGGGGAGCCCCCTGTAACAATGAAATTATAGACCTGTCCCCTAACCCTATCTTTACTAAGTACTGAGCACTGTGATGGAAACAAATGAGGGAGGGATAAAGGCAGAGATGTCATTTGGTAACCGTAGTATTGTCAAGGATGCTGAACTGAGAAAACCTCCACATTCTCCTCTTCCACACCATAGTGGTAAGTTGTCATGTCAACCAAATCATGACAAGCCAGTCAAATTTATATCATGACATCATACTGTCTGGTAACACCTTTTCTTATTTATTTACTCAACACAAAAAGTTGTAGGCAGTGGCCTGAGTATAAAAAGTGGCTGAAACTGCCCTAGAAATGTCAGATATACCCCAAACCTCAGGCTTCACCTTAGTGTTTCCCTTGCTACCTTGCAAAGGGAAGCTAAGCAACATAGTACACAGTGCCAGGTCTAAAGTCAGGAAGATTAAACTTCCTGACTTCAAATCTGGCCTCAGACACTTAGGAACTGGATGATCCTGACCAAGTCATTTGCTTCTATAAAATGAGCTGGAAAAGGAAAAGGCAAATTACTCCAGTGTATCTGCCAAGAAAATCCCAAATGGAGTCACAAAGAGTCAGATGTGACTAAAAATGACTGAACAACAAGAACTTTATAAATAATTTGGAGGTGAGGTGGACTACAAACTGGAGTCCAGGAAATCCCAATGGGATAAATACCTTCAAGTGCCCTGTATAATTAGGGTGATGAAAACTTCTGGGTCATTTTAAGTACTAAAAACCATAGGCAGCTTCTCCATCAAATTCTTTAGTTGCTTTTTCTTCCAAAACTCTATTAAATATTAGAAACTGTGATGAGTATATGTGTTAGTTTACAGTATCACTGTGGGTCAGTCCTCATATAAAAGACAGTCTTTTTTGTCTCATAATTAGGAGGAATGTCTGGGGGAAATGGAGTGGCTTATAATACTGGTCTATTGCTTAATAAAACAGACAAAAATGATCTATAAAAACAAATTTCAGACAATAACAGCAAGCCATTTATAGTGATAGATGAATATAACAAATAATCGTACACTTAAGCTCAAAATGGTGTATATTATTTGTGCTGAGAATATCAGTCTCATTAAATAGCTGTCAAACCAGCTCACTTTATTCTTCCATTCTACAGTCCCCTTGTCCCCTTTCATTATATTGTCTAAAACACAGAATCACCTAATATTCCTTTTTGTGGCTGCTAATGGTCTCAGGTGATAATGGAAAGGAAGAGAACCTAATAGTTCTTTGCATGAAGTACTTAAAACCAGTGACTATGATAGTCCTACCAGGAATTATGCAACATGGAGACTCCAAGCTTTTGGAGTATGAGACCATAGAAATCTTTGATTTTTTGAGTCAAAGCTCCTGCTTTTGGTATTTCTTACTTCAGCTTCATCTATTCTACTCTGCATCTATTCATTTCTCTCATCCATTTTCTTTCTAAACATTTTTTCTGTTTCTTCAACTTATGTTTCTATAAATGGAAATGTTTTCTTCTTCCGTTCTCTTCTCCTATACACCACAGAGCTAGATATATTTAATCTTATTTTCATATCAGGACATGAAGCTAGAATAAGTTAATGTAAAAAGGAGGGGCAGCAGTATCTTAACTACAGAGGGAACAAGATCAAGCTGGTCCTGTCCATCCCATCTAAGAGTTTCAGATGGAATGGAGTATGGCCCTGACAAAAGTCCAATCCAAGAACTGAAGCTGGAGATATGAGTAAACAGAATAATACTCCCAACAGAAAACATATGGTTATGAAAAGCCCATGATACAAACCAAAAAGAAAAGAGAATAACTCTACAAGTAGAGCCTTAGAGAAAATAGGTTGGTCACAAGAATTTCAATGGTAGCTGGAAGAAACGAAGCCAGAGATTTTTTAAAATGAAATTTGAACTTTTAAGGAGGAAAACAGAGAGGAAGAATAATTAACATAGAGTAGAAAACTTTATCCAACAATGGACTCTTGTAAAAATAGAACAAAGTGACTAGAACTTGATGATTCTATGTTCCAACAAAAAACATTAGAAAAAAAGTCAAAAATCTGAAAAATAAGAAAGACTTGTATAATCTAAACAATTGAAAACAACTGGACTAGGAAACAGTTCAGGGAAATATTTGAGAATCATTGGATTTTATGAAAACTATGAACAAATAAAATCCCTAGTTAACATATTTAAAGAATTCACAAAAGAAAACTTTCCAAATATGTTAGAAACAGGAAACTAAGTAAAAATATAAAAAGAATCCATGGATCATATCTTCAAAGAAATCTCAAATTAAAAATACTTAGGAATGTAATAACCAAAATACAGAACTTTCAGGTGATAGAAAAAATATTGCAAATTTGGAACTATACTCAAAGAGCTATAAAACTATAATACCTTTTAATCTAGCAATATCACTATTAGGTCTGTTTTCAAAGTGATAATAAAAATGGGAAAAGGACCCACTTGTACAAAAATATTTATAGCAGCTCTTTTTGTGGTGATAAATAATTGGAAATTGGGTGGAAGCCCACCAAGTGGGGAATGACTGAATAAGTTATGGTATATGAATGTAATGGACTACTCTTTTTCTATAAGAAATAATGAGCATGTGATTTTTGGAAAAACCTGTAGATTTATATGAACTGACACTGAGTGAAGTGAGCAGAACCAAAAGAATATTGCACACAGTAACAGTAACATTATACAATGCTCAACTATGATAAATTTAGTTCTTCTCAGCAATGCAATCAAGACAATTCCAAGGGATTTGAGATGGAAAATACTGACCACATCCAGAGAAAGAACTATGGATCTGAATGCAGATCAAAGCATACTGTTTTTACTTATTTTTAGTTTTTTTTTTTTATTTCATGGTTTTCCCCTTTTATTCTGTCTTTTTTCATAATATGACTAATGTATAAAAATGTTTAACATGATTGTACATGCATAACCTATACCAGATTACTTACTGTTTTAGGGAAGGAAAGGAAAGGGAGAAAAATTGGAGCTGAGATACATAAATGAAAACTATTTTAGTTGAAAACTATTTTTACATGTAATTGGGGAGAAAATACCATTAAGTACAAAAAAAAAATATTGCAAGCAGTCAAAAAGAAATAAATCCAGTACTATGGAATCACAGTTAAAATGATACTAGACTGATACAACTCTATAAAAAAAATAGAAGCAAAAATCTTAGAATATGGTATTACAAAAGGCAAATAAAAATCTTGGACCTAGGAATAATTTATCTTCCAAAAATGAGTATAATCCTATCAGATGTGGGGAGTGGGGGCAAGTTGAATGGATTTTTAATAGAACAGAAAATTTCTAGTCATTCCTAATGATCAGACAAAACTGAAAAGCATATTTGATATGCCAATGATAAAGGAAGTCTAAAAAATAAATATAATCAAGCAATTGGAGGATACAAATAATAATGAATCACTAAATTCTAAAAGAGAAAAAGACAATGATCCTTCCAGAATTCCAGAAGAAGAACGTTGGAATTGGGGGGTAGTTTGATAACTCCTACTTGGTTTTAGAGGAGAAAAGAAAAAGGAAGGGGAAAGGAAAAAAAAAAACTACTAAAAAAATGAGAAAAATAAGGAAGTTACTATGTCTTATAGACTATGCCAGAGTAATAATATATAAATATAAAGGAGGGGGATAGGAATGAATGAGTATTTCATAAACTAGGAACAAAAGGATCGAATATACACATACAAGTTTGGGATAGAAATACAGTAACTAACAATGAAATATATGGGGATAGGGAGAAGAGAAAGATTTAAGAGTAAAGTCATGGAGGGAGTAGTCATAAGGAAAACAATCTTCAGTTTTAGAGAGTGAATCATAAATAAAGTCAGACAAATAAAGTAAAAGAATAAATGACTGGGGTCAAGACTGGGTATACAGGGAGGGAGAGCAGAGGAATGACATCAGACCATTTTAAATATGTGTATTTAGTTTCGACTGCTTTCCTTCTATTCTCCACCTTCTTCTGAGTAAAAAGGAAAATGTAAGTAAAGAGAGGGGAACAAATAAGAGGATATGATGGAGGAGAAAACACAATTAACAACTGTAATAAATGTGACTAGGAAGAACTTCACCACAAAAGGAGAAATCTCAGAATAGATTAGAAATAAGAATGAATGACGTCTTTACAATAAACACGGTTTAAACATAAAGATCCACAGTTAGTTAAAAGGTAGGGTTGAAACAGAATTTATTTTGTTACAGGTGAATGGGAATAAACAGGGTTAAACAATTGGGATTTCAGACAAAGCAACAATGTATATAGTACATATACGACAGATATACATATTATAGTAATGGTTAAAAGAGACAAGCAAGGAGTGTACATTATGCCTAAAGGCCTTATAGAGAGCAAAATGACCTTAATAATTAATATATTAAGGGATCTACAATGACCACTTTTATACATTAATAAACGTTAAAAAATAAACAAAAAAGAAGTTGGGAGCCTAAAAAAGATTTTTTTTTTTAAGAGTTAAATGATAGACTACTGTTGATGGGTGAATATGATTTTTTTTTTTTTGGCTGAAGCAATTGGGGTTAAGTGACTTTCCCAGGGTTAGATTTTTGTTTTGTTTTGTTTTGTTTTTTGTTAAGTATACAAAATTTTCAGCTACTTATGGCATATGAGTCTAGGCATCAAAAACTCAATAATAAAATAGAGAAAATAGAGAAAAACAAAAATGTTAAACAGTCTTTTTATCACAATGAAATAATTGTAACTAAGAGTAGGTTTTTGAAGAAGGGATTCAAACATAAATCAAAAAACAGCTAATTTCATTAAGAAAAACTGAAAGAAAAAGAAAGAAAAAAAGGAAAAAGACAGAAAAAAGAAAAGAAAAACTGAAATAAAACATCATAACTTTTGGGATGCAAAGCAGTCTTAACAAGAATATGCGTGTGTGTGTGTGTGTGTGTGTGTGTGTGTGTGTGAATGTATATATAAAAAGGAAAAAAATCTGAAAATCAAAAAAAGAGATAAACACAATTGAGCACTCAAAAAATCCCATTAAATTGAGAAATAAAACTAAGGTCTGTTTTTATTAATAAAATATTAGCTATTAGTTCACTTATTAGTTGGCACTAGCAAATTTGCTAATGACAAAACACAAAAGAAAAAAATTCCAAAATCAAAATATTCAAATTAACATATAGATATATTTTTTAAATTCCAACAATTGAAATAGAAATGAATTATTAGAAACTATTTTGAGCAGTTATGTCAGCAAAATTGATGAGAAAAAGGGCAAATATTTACAAAATTAAAAATAGTTTAAGAGAACAAGAAGTTGAGAATTTCAATAACTGAAATTTAAGAAAAACAAATAAACAGCCATCACAGAATTCGCCAAAAGAAAAAACTAAGGCCTAATGAATTTACAAGAATTGTATCAAAAATAGAAAAAGAAAAGAAAAATAATACACATGCATACATACACACATGTTTGTGTCTGTTTGCGTGTATAAGCTGCATGCATAAATAGAGAAAGTAGTCTTCTAAATTCTTTCTGTGAAAAAAATAAAGCCCTGATTATTAAAATAGGTAGTGATAAAGTACAGAAAGAAAATTATGGACTTACCTCAAATGAATAGCATTGCAAATATATTAAAATATTAATAAATAAGCTATAACAACACATAAAAAGATTATATAGCACTTAGCACATAGTAGGTATTTAATAACTATTTATTGAGTTTAAAATATTATTGGTTCAAAATTTGAAAAGATAATTAGAAATAACCAGCAATATTAATTTTTAAAAATAATAAAAAATCACACAGTAACAGTAACAAGTGGAGAAAAAACTTTTTTCCAATGAAAATAAAAGTATAGAAATAATATTTTTTAATATTATAAACTGTCTATTTAAACCCAAAAGCTAGCATTATTTGTTTTTTTTTATTA
>JAJPUD010016389.1:19577-34209 GCA_023553655.1 Myrmecobius fasciatus | reverse complement strand
CCATTTTTATTTTCCAGTGAGTTGGTGATTTTTTCCAATTCACCATTATTATTTTCCAGTGAATTGTTGTCTTTTTCCAATTCACCAGTCTTTTTTTCCAGTTTTTCACATCTCTGTTGCAGGGTGTTATTTTCTTCTTGCACTGCTCTCAATTTATTTCCCCATTCTTCTCCTAGCTCTCTTTTGAGATTCTTAATGCAATCTTCCAGGTAAGCCTTCTGGAAGGGAGACCGGCTTAAGTCCGCCTTTGTGGCTTCATCTGGGATTATTTTCAGAACCTCAGGATCTGGGGTCTGCCCTACTTTCTCTTTGTAAAAGCTGTCTATGGTGAGAGCTCTCTTCTGCTTCTTACTCATGATTTTGAGCTGAGGTATCAGTCACCAGCAGGGAATTCTGCAGCAGTTTCAATTTGCCCTGGGGCATTTTGCGAGTTGACTTCCGGTCTGAGGCTGGTCTGCTAGATCCGCACTAGGACCACACTTTCAGCTGTTCTCAATCCACCCTTTACCAAAGGCAGATCTGCCAAAGCACCTGCCCGAAAGCAGAGCAAAGTGGCCCAGGCGTCTCCCAGGGGCTTTCTGGGTGCCTAAAATCCGCCTCTGTCCGACTTCCGCCCCACGTGCACTGGCATCTGATCCTGGCCAGCCACCAATTCCCCTGAGACTGACCTCTGGAGTTTTTTCAGAGTAGATATTTGATAGAAGTGCGTTGGAGTCCAAGTGTTTGGTGGAGCCCTCACTCCAGAACCAGTTCGGAGGCTCAATTTGTCTGGGTCTGAGGGAAGGTCTCAGAAGCTCACAGAGAACGCTGTCTGCAGTTTGCCATCTAGGCTCCACCCCTTCTTACTCATATTTTAGAAAGCTTGGGGTCTCTTTAAGGCTAGAGAAGCCAGGGCAGCGGTAGTTTGCCCTGGGGCAATTCTGCTAATTAACTTCAGGTGCTGGGCCGGTGGGGGCTAGGACTTTGCCCAATTTACTCCTTAAACAAGGCAAATCTGCCAGAACACCTGCCCCCAATCAGGGCAGAGTGTCCCGAGTGCCTCAGATACTCCCCAGGTGTTTGGAGTTTGGAGTTTCTGCCACGCTGAGCTGAGTCCCATCCAGTTCTCTGCCCTCCATTCCGGAGCTTCCCAGAGCAAACTGCTTACCTCGATGGCGGACTGAAACAGACCTGCTATGAAGTTCTTCAGAGGAAACTGGAAGCAATGTTTTGTAGTCCAAATATTCCTGGATTCGTTGACTTAAAGATCAGTTCAGAGGCTTATTTTATTGTTTATTTGAGAGAAGGTCGAGATGGACACAGAGAGTCACCTCTTCACTCCGCCATCTTGGCTCTGCCCCAGGGGATTTTCTCAATGTCACTTAATATGAGACAGATAAATAGAAATATTGGTAGGTCACAAGGTCACAAGGAACTAAGGTAGTAATGATGAATCAATTTTGGAATCAAGAAAAAAGTCTAAAAAAAAAAAGGTTACTAATACATAGCATTATGGAACTCATTCCAGGAAATAGTTGCTTCCTGGAGGGTCTGTGGCAGTTGCTATTCCAACTGGAGTGTCTTGAACTTGCTAATTCATGTCTGCCAGCTTTGTGCAGCCTAGACAGATTTAAAAGATCCATGTTTCTGAACAGGTTTCTGTCATAGTAGGGGGAGAACTGGAAAAGAATCTGATTTGTCCCTTCTCCAGTGTTTTTTGCTGTTTAAAGCCAGACTAGGACAGGGGAAATTGAAGGAAGGAGGAGCCTGGAGAGGGTGAGGAGGGAGTTGGAAACATCATTTGGTAGGAGCACTTTAGTTTTCTATATAAAGTGGAGTCATATCTTAATAAACGAGTTAGGTTCCAAAGTTAATTCATAAGGCAAAATAACCCTTGAAAATTCCTTGTCATCTATAAAGTAACATATATTATCTTTAAACAATTATAGCCAGAACAGGGCTAAGGTATCTTTAAAAGGAGGCTTTCTGTATCAGATTCTGATGGTTGCTATGGAAACAAGTGAAATAAAAATTCATTTTTCACTACACCCAGTCTATTGATCACCTAGCTAAAAGAATAAAAAAAATATGCAAAATTTTGGCTTGTAGAAAAACTGATGATTGGGAGAAAATGTTCTTGAGCATGAGCACACCACCCCCAAATTCTTTCTTTCTTTCTTTCTTTTTTTTTTAACCATAAGGCAAGGAAAGACAAAGTGTAGTCAAAGTCACATAGCACATCAGAGGCTTTCTAATTAACTATAAATGCTAAGAAGTCCACCTAAGGCTGGTTCATTCATTCATTAATTTAAGCAGAATGAATTAAGTAGGTGTCAGGATGAAAAAGATGTGAGAATACAAATTGAGTGAGAGTATAGCAGTTTATTATCTTCTATTTAAATAAAGACAGATGGCAGTGCAATGAATATGGGCTCAGCATGGAATCAGGAAAACTTGATTCCAAATCCAGCTTCAGACACTTATTGATTATATGATCCTAGGCAAATCACTTAACCTCAGTTTCCTCAACTATATATAAGGATGATTATCTACTTTAAAGTGTTGTGAGCCTAAAAATAAGATAACATTTGTAAGAAGAGCTTAACACTACAAATACCTATTCTCTTTCCCAACTGTTATACATGTTCGGTGAGTGGAATGGCCCATAAAATTGCCTATTAGTTAATATGTGTTTACTTTCTCTGTTTCTCTGCTTCTCTCTCTACTTCTTTGCCTGTGTATCTCTTTTCACATGTGTGTATTTTTTTCTCTACATACAGTTAAATTCAAACAAATTAAAAATCTGTATGATTAAACTAGAATAGAGAACTTGGGAAAGAAAAATTGCCTTTTAATGAATGAATCGATGTATGTATTTGTATATATAAATGCATGTAAATAGAATGTACATATAACTCTCTCTATAGAAACATGCATATATAGAGACACACACAAAGTTAGAAAAAGAGATTGAAATATTGCCTTACTAAAGTATCAGAACAAAAAAGTGGAGAGTTCATATACATATGTGTATTGTATGTGTGTGAAAATATACATATAACATACATGAATACATATTTGTACAATATATAAATATATAAATATAATATCCATTTACACATTTTTGTGGTGCTTGAAATAAAAGAACGCCTGTTATTAACATCCTAAAACTAATACTTGAGTAGTAATTTGGGGAAGTAACTTAGAATACCATATTAATAATGCTGCATTAATCTGTGAAAACAAGCAGTTATAATATCTTGACATTAAGGGTGATGATAATGCAAGTTTGCTTAACTTTGGAGTGATACTGGACTCGATTTATAATGTAGACAAAGGATGATTTGCATTCAAAATAAAAAATAATAATTTCAAAAGAGTTAAACTCTTTTTACCTTGTACTGACATGAAAATGACCCTCTTACAGAGAACTTAATGAATTTCTAACCATCCAATTTTACAAAGCTTACAAAACAGCCAAATTGATTTGTTTTTAATCATTAGAAAAATGAAATATAATTCTGGGGATCAGAATGCCATTTTTTAATATTAAATTTCTAACAGAAAAATTTTAGTCCAAATTCTCAAAGCCCAGACTTTAAAGCTGATTAGGGCCCAGCAGTGTGTCCATGGGCACTATTATTAAGGGTAGAGGAGAGCAAAGACGAAGTCAAATAATTGCACTTTGCTTTAATATCCTCTCCTCTCCTCTCCATGTGTGTCAGAGATCCTTCTGGGAAAATCTCAAAGGGAGTTCTAGTGCTCAGTTAATCCTTTGGCTTCATTTTGTATTAACCACCTCCTCCTTAAATCCTTCTTGCCTCATGTTAAAAGGGCAAATAGGAGAGGATAGTTTCTCTTGAAAGACGACAGATATAAAATGGATGGTATTCAGTTATCAGTCAATTGTGGTTTGTATGTGACTTCAAAATTTTAAAAGTAGTTTCTTCCTGAGAATCCTGAAAGTTAATTAGTATAAAAATTATCCTCATTTTACAGATAAGTAAACTGCTAAAAGAATAAGGAATTAGACAGCCCAGGATTACACAATTAAAATACAACCAAAAATATTTAAGTACTCTGTGTATGTATATGAATTAGTCCATATATGCGTATATGGACATATATACATATGGAAAAATAGATATTTCCATGTATACATATACATGTATATATGGTAAGTATATTGATAATATTCACATGTATAATATATCATATGATGCTAATTATATGTAATATAATAATGTATATTATATATAATATATATTATATTATAACATATATTATAATTATATATACAATTATAACAAAAAATATTAAATATTATTAATTGATTGTTATTAAAAGTATTAATTTAACTAGATAGTCATATTATATAATATATATATAGTATATATAATTATATTACATACATATATGCATATATGCATATGGATAAATAGATAAAATAGTCTGCCCTCAAGCAGATTCCATTGTACTAGAAGAGACAGACTATATATATGCAAGTAAATGTGGCAGGAAGGAAAATGAAGAAAGGAAAGAACACTAATAACAGAAAGGATGAGGACATTTTTAATATAGCTTTGAAGTTAAAGCTCAAAAGTCTAAGAAACATATGAAGAAGGAGAATATATTGCAATTCAAAGATAGAGAGACAGGAAATGGAGAATACTAGTGTGACAATTAGACTTTATAATAAAGAGTAAGTGAAGGACAATGAAATGGGGGGAAAAATATGGAAAAGCAGATGAGGGTCAAATTATGAATGCTTTTAAATTCCAGGCTGAGGAGTTTCTATTTTCTCCTAAAAGTAATGTAAAATGATACATACTGGAAAAAGATGTGGTAATTAAGAGATTATTTCAAAGTCCAAGATAGGGGTGATGAGGGCCTGAACCAGTCAAAAAAAAAAAATTAAAACAACAAATCTATCATGTGCCAACCATTTACTAGGTGTTGGGAAAATAATTACAATGATAAAAATAAAATAAAACAAAATTACTTCTTTTTTTTTAACTGATCAGATGCTTTAATTTTTTTTCTTTAAAATTTTTTTTAAAATTTATTTTCCTTTTCCAAAGTTACACATAAAAACAGCATTTTTTGGTTATACATGTACATTCATTTTTTAAAAAAATATATTCCCTTATGAATCATGTTGGGAGAGAAAATTTAGAACAAAAGAGAAAAAGAAAACAGAATCAAAAGGGGGAAAAAAGTGAATATAGTATGCTGATATATTCAGTCTCCATAATTGTCTCTCTAGTTGCAGATGGCATTTTCCATCCAAAGTTTATTGGAATTACTTTGGATCACTGAATCACTGCGTAATCTTGTTGTTACTATGTACAATATATTCCTGGTTCTGCTTGCTTCACTCAGCATCAGTTCATGTAAATCTTTCCAGACTTTTCTAAAATCAGCTTGTTAATCATTTTTATAAAACAATAGTATTCCATGACTTTCATATACCATAACTTATTCAGCCATTCCCCAATTGATGGTGTGAGGTGGTACCTTAGAGCTCTTTTAATTTGCCTCTCTAAAATCAATAGTGATTTAGAACATTTTTTTCATATGACTATAGATGGCTTTAATTTTTTTATCTGAAAATTGTCTGTTCTCATCCTTTGACCATTTATCAATTTTAAAATGACTGTTATAAATCTGATATGCTTCTTTATATATTTTAGAAAAGAGGCCTTTATAAGAGACACTAGATGTAAATTTTCCCCCAGCTTTGTACTTCTCTTCTAAACTTGGCTATACTGGTTTTCTTTGTGCAAAAACTTTTTAATTTAAGGTAATAAAAGTTGTCTATTGTGCATTTCATAATGACAAAGTTCTTTTTTGGCCATAAATTCCTCCCTTCTCCAAAGATGTTTTAGGTAAACTATCCTTTGCTGTCATAATTTGCTTACACCTATATCATGTACCCATTTTGACTTTATTTAGGTAGGGGGTGTGAGAGGTAGGTCTATACCAAGTTTCTGATACATTTTTCTATTTCTCTTGGCCATGTTTATGAAAAAGTGAGTTTTTATCCCAGAATCTGGAGTTTTGGGGGTTATCCAATTCTAGATTATTAGAGTCATTAATTATTGTGTCATATGTCTCTTGCCTATTCCACTGATCTACCACTCTATTTTTTAGCCATATATTTCTGATGATTGCTACTATATAGTAGAGTTTTAGGTCTAGTACTGGTAGGTCACTGTCCTTTACTTTTTTTCCCATTAATCCCCTTGATGTTTTTAACCTTTTGTTCTTTCAGCTGAATTTTGTTATTATTTTTTCTAGTTCTCTAAAATAATTTTTGGCAGTTTGGTATGACACTGAACCAATTTAGGTAACAAAACACTTTTCAAGGAAACTACATTCCACTGATGGCAACATGAACATATATAAAGTACATACAGAACAAATACAAAATAAATACACGGTAGTTAAATACCATAGAGAGGGAGAGAGAGGACAATAATAGTTGTGAGAATGAAGAGCAACTTCACATAGCAGATGAATTTTGAAGGAAGTGAAATATTCTAAGAAGTGATGGGGGGATGGTGGAAATAGTGAGGGAGGAATATTTTCCAAGCTTGGGAGATGGTCAGTGGGTAAATAGATCAATATATAGCTAGATAGGTGAATATAAAAAAAAAACCAAAAAAAGAAAAAAACAGAGACAGAGTTAAGAGAGACAGTGACAGAAAAAAAGCTTTGTTAAAATCTAGCTAAATTATAATAACTTTCTCTTTATCCACTAGGCTAGCAAAATTTGTCAAAAAAAAAAATGTTTGTCTGGCATGATTTATTTTTCATGAAGCCATCCTGATTCGTTGTAATCATTATTATAGTCTTTACAAATCTTTTCTTTTTTTTTTTAATAAAGCTTTTTATTTGCAAAACATATGAGTGACCTTTCAACATTGACCTTTGCAAAAAAACTTTTTTTTCCCAAGCTTTTCCTTTTCCTCCCCCCGCCCCCCACCCGTTGTTGACAGGTAATCTAATACATGCTAGATAGGATAAATTATATGATAAGTACAATACATGTATACATATCTATACAGTTATCTTACTACACAAGAAACATCAGATCTAGAAAGAGAAGAAGAAAAAAAAACAACCTAAGAAGGAAAACAGAATGCATGGAAATATTCACAGAAAGCGTTAAAATGCTGTGTTGTGGTTCACTCTCAGTTCCCACAGGCCTCTCTCTGGATGTATATGACTATCTTCATCGCAGCACAACTGGTTTGAATCACATCATTGTTGAAGAGAACCATGTCCATCAAAATTGATCATCGTATAGTCTTGTTGCTGTGTATAATGTTCTCCTGGTTCTGCTGATTTCACTCAGCATCAGTTCATGCAAGTCTCTCCAGTCCTCTCTGAAATCCTCCTGTTGGTCATTTCTTACAGAACAATAATATTCCATAACATTCATATACCATAATTTATTCAGCCATTCTCCAATTGATGGGCATCTTTTCAATTTCCAGTTTCTTTTTACAAATCTTTTCTAGAATGTTTCCAGAAGTCAAACTCAAACTTACTGGCCTATGTTTTTCAGATTCTGAAAAATACCCCATACCACAAGAGTC
The DNA here is from genome assembly GCA_023553655.1 of Myrmecobius fasciatus. Taxonomy (NCBI): domain Eukaryota; kingdom Metazoa; phylum Chordata; class Mammalia; order Dasyuromorphia; family Myrmecobiidae; genus Myrmecobius; species Myrmecobius fasciatus. Next base: position 26,626 of record JAJPUD010016389.1, on the reverse strand, counting down.
CACAACCTGGACTGAAACAGAGCTCAGAATCATCTTGGAGATGGTCTGACCCCATATAGAGGGAATTCAGATTTTTTTCTCATCTTCTTTGGCTCAGTATCTCCATCATGGATTTTCAGAGATTCTTCTAAAGAAAATTTAGATACGGCTCATGTCTAGGATCTATTCATAAGGGATTAAGAGGATCTATTATTTTAAAAGGTTATTTACTGTACAGTATAGTAGATATAAGACACAGGATAGTTACTGATTTTCATTACTACAAAAGAATTTTATTTTATTTATTTATTTTATTTTTTTACTGATGTAATTGGAGTTGCCCAGGGTCACACAGCTAGGTCTGAAACCAGATTTGAATTCAGGTCCTCCTTACTTCAGGACTGAAAAGAAATTTTTAAAAGAGAAAAGACTCAAGCCCTCATTAAAACTTATATTATATTACCTGCATTATACTCTCTTAGGTTATAGGAAAAACTTTTTGGAAACTTGTCTGACTGTAGAGGACCCATATATACAAAAATATTTTTAGCAGCTCTTTTTGTGGTAGTAAAAATGGAAACTGTGGAGTATTCATTAAATGAAGAATGGCAGAATAAGTTGTAATATATAAATATGATAAAATACTATTATACTATAGGAAATGATGAAGGGGATCATTTCAGAGAGATATGGCAAAATGTGTATGATCTGATACAAAGAGAAGCAAAGAACAAAGTGAAGAATAATTTATTCGATAACAACAATATTACAAAGACTTTGAAAGATTTGGAAACTGTGATCAACACAATGACCAACGAAAATTCTAGAGGATTCATGATTAAACATGCTACTCAGCTTTAAATAAAGATGTGAGGGACTAAAAATACAGAATGAAGTGGGTATGTGTGTGTATATATACGTATGTGTATGTGTGTATATCTTGACATGATAATGCTATGATATTTTATTATAATACTTAATATAATTTATTATAATTATTATAAATGTTATATATAATAATTATTATATATAGTTTTTGTTTTTGTGCCTTCTCAATGCATAGATTTAAGGAAGTTGAGAAGAATAAAATATAGAACTGAAACTAAAATAAAATTGAATTTTACAAAAAGAAATTTGAGGAACTATTGATCAGATATTTCACACTCACCTCAGATATCATCTCAGATCTACCTAAGAAACTACAAGGTCCAGATTTTCTGGCAAGCCAGGCAATAACTTGAACATTAGTCCTTCAGCTACAGAATGTTCTTGGTAAGTGTGGGCCTTCTCAAGAAGCCTGGCAGTTGCAATAAGCACTTCCTACTTCTAGTCAACATCTGCTTTTGGTACTATGAAAATCATAGTTTCCATACTCATAGTACCATAATAGTACTGTCATAAAGTAATGACCAAGACCAGACAGAGCCAGAGAGAGCCAGAGCCAGAGAGAGCCAGAACCAGAGTGACAGAGCGAGAGCCAGAGTGAAGAATCAAAGATGACATATTTGAAAACAAGGAAGGTTATATAACTTGCCCAAGATCTTACAAGTGAGAAGTCCTCTGATTCCAGAGAGTGTTCCCTTAATCTAATTTCTCCATTCTATTCAGATGTGTCATTCTCTCATATAATGAAAACAGATAGAATGAATGATAAAATAGTGATCTGGTTCCTACCTAGTAGTTTTTTTAATTCTATTTACATTTTGGCTTCTCAACAATGCAAATCATCAAAGGTGTAGTTTTTAAGTAATCCTTCATCAGACTAGAAACCACTATAAATTTCCATCCCTGGACTTCCAGGTGCACTCACTTCACTTAGTTGCTAGCCACTGTACCCTTCATCCTGCTTTGGGAAAGACACAGCTGTAGATGAAGCACTTCTAGACTTTGTGGTAAAATAATTTCCACTGGTCTTGCCACAGGAGGAGAAAGAGTACCTATTCTAATGTATTAGAGTTTATTAAATTAGCCACTCATGCCCATCTCATTTAAAGTAACTAACAAAATGCCTTTCATGCTTTTATTATATCAATTAAAGGTATTAAACTAGGTGTGAAAAGCCTTTGATCAATTTGGAAATATCAAAATGCTTTCAGCTGTTAGATTAAATTCTTCCACAGGAAAAATAGAAGACTAGGCTGAAAAGCTAGTCAGGCCTTGTAAATCTTAGATAAAAATAAAAAACTAATTTGGAAATTGTGTACTCCAATAGCAAGTCAACTTAGTTATAGAAGAGTTCCTATTTAGCCCATAAGAAAGAATCATTCTGGGGATTAAAAAGAGCAAGCCTTGTATTCTCCCCTTATTGCAGTCTTTGACCAGATCTGGGACTTTTTATTGACAATGATTAGAGTATCTCTGGAATAAGTGAAATCAATAGCAATATCTATATTAAAAGCTTAGAGACATATTGGGGGAAAAAATTAGCTTTTTCCTAAGAAAGATAGCTTCAAAACCCTCTGAGAAGCCTAACAGAGAAATACATCATGCCCAAGGAAAACTATATGAAAATCTCACAAAGGGGAGAAAAGAACTCTTGGCAACAAGTAGAAATGAGTTATCCCTGTTCCATATGTGTTCTGACCTTGAAATCACTTTCTTTTGAACCCTGTATTTATTTGTCGTAGAATGTGCCCCTGATTTGGGGGTGAATGAGAAGTGAAATGAAGTAAACTGAGTGAAGACCTCTCATAAGAATGTGCCCTTTACCTATGTCCTAATTATGATTTGAGACTTTGCAATAAGAAGTTGAGCTATAGCTAAAAGCTGTAGGTATTTATTTTAGAAAAACACTTTCTTCCTGTTTCCCCCTTTTCATTAACATTTAAGTATCTAACAGCCATTCTGGAGAACAATTTGGAGCTATGCTCAAAAAGTTATCAAACTGTGCATACCCTTTGACCCAGCAGCATTTCTATTGGGCTTATATCCCAAAGAAATCATAAAGAAAGGAAAAGGCCTTACATGTGCAAGAATGTTTGTGGCAGCCCTTTTTGTAGTGGCTAGAAACTGGAAATTGAATAAATGCCCTTCAATTGGAGAATGGCTGAATAAATTATGGTATATGAATATTATGGAATATTATTGTTCTGTAAGAAATGACCAGCAAGATGATTTCAGAGAGGCCTGAAGAGACTTACATGAACTGATGCTGAGTGAAATGAGCAGAACCAGGAGATCATTATACACGGCAACAACAGTACTATATGATGATTAATTCTGATGGACATGGCTCTCTTCAACAATGAAATGTTTCAAACCACCTCCAATTGTTCACTGAAGAAAGCCATATACACCCAGAGAGAGGGATGCGAAATGTGGACCACAACATAACATTCTCATACTCCTTGATTGATGTTTGCTTACATTGTGTTTCCTTTATATGATATATCATTTGTGTAGATAAGATTTTTCTTGCACAACAATGATAAGTTTGGAAATATGTATACATATAGTCGATTTGCCAATATTTTAACATAATTAACATGTAGTGGATATCCTGCCATCTAGGGGAGGGGTGGGGAAGTTGGGGGGAAAAATTTGTAACGGAAAGCTATGTAAGGGTTATTGTTGAAGAATTACCCACACATATGTTATGCAAATAAAATAAAATTAAAAAAAACATTTAAGTATCTAAAGTATGTTCTGGGTAAAGTGTGTTCTAGGGTCTTTAGTCTCTGGATAAATTAGAACTCACCAGCCAATGTGAGAAAAGGTCAGAAATGGGGGGTGGAGGCTTCTGTATTAAGTTCTATATCATCTTGTGTTTGCAGCTTGTGCTTTTCACTTTTCCACGGACACCTTGTCTGTTGGGAGTTGCCCTTTCTCTTGAGATTGTAATCCTTTTGGGGGCTTATTCCAGGATAATTTCTGTTCATGAGGGATCTCTCCCCTTCCAAATCCTTGATCAAGTGCCTTCTGCATAATTCTCTATTGATCCTTAGATTCAGCTGAGGAATTACTGCTTTAATTGGGTAAATTACCAAAAAGAGAAATTCACAAAGAACAAAAACAGAAGTGGCCCAGGGAAAATAGAGGATTAATTCCATTCAGTAGCTAAGCCAGATGAGAAATCAGTCAGATAAGCAGTGCAAAACCCATGTAGGGCAAGAAACTGGGGGGTGAGATGGAGAGAGACTCTAAATGGTTAGAGTCTGTAAGAGTACTTTCCCTTGGACAAAAACTGGTGAGCCACCTGGATTACTGGGATTGCAATTGGAAGACTTTAACTATTAGAGTCCATAAAAGATTCCTGTTTCCTTTGATATTGGAAAACTAAACAGTTAAAAAATCATAAAGGTGCTTCCATTTTCCTTTGGTAAGATCAGGAGAATCTTCCATCAAAGAGAACAAGAAACAGTGAAGCATGGGAAAGGAGCAATCTAAGATAAATGGCTCTAAAAAGTTATCTAGTATCCTGGGAAGATGGCCCTTTCCGAAGAATTGGAATGAAGTACAAAAATTTATAGGGATTAAATATTGTTTTGTTTGGGCAGGTGCCTCTCTCACTTGGAGGAATTGTCCCTCAAGGACTAGGTATAAATTCAAAGGAGCCTTTAATATCCAACTGGCCAGCTTCTAAGACTTCAGATCCAGAACTCCCTTCCTCACCTCCACCTCAGGGAGGGGCCAAGAACAGGACCTTGATTGATTTAGAAAAGCAATTTGTGTTTTTGTGTATCTGAGCCTTTGTTTTTGTCTTCTACAAGTTTTTCTCAGTCAACTGAATTATAAAGGAAAAGCTCTGGCTATTTGGGCTTCAAAAGTACTTGTTTTGTGCATAACTGGACTTAGGCAAATAGCTTTTATTTATAGAGAGGAAGGACTGGTTATGAGATAGGGAAAGTTTGTAACTGCCATATCAAAAAGAAAAAAAAAATCCGACATTTCTGTGGACCTAGAACTGGCCAATTTGGGTCTGCAGAAATAGTTAAGGTTATAAAACTGCTAAAACATTTTAGCAGATTCTAGAGTGTTTGAGACTAATCATTAATCAGCTAATTTGAGTTAGTTTATTATATTTTTAAGTAGACGAAGAAGACTTTAAGAAGACTAAAAACCTTCTGAGGGCCTGAACCTGAGGCTTACAGAAAAACTGCAAAAGGGAAAAAAACAAAAACAAAAACAAAACAAAACAAAAAACCCAAAACACCAGAGTGGAATTTGTCCTGACTAAGTTGGCATCCTCGGCTGGCCTGGATTCTTTTGTAGTTTGTACTGATGCCCCAACATCTTCAACATGCCACTGGTCCACAGACCTGCATGCAGCCTGACACCTGGGTATAAATTTCTCTGACTCTTTCCTGCAGGGTCCTAAAGTACCTCAATGTCTAAAAGTCCTGTAGATGGACTTGAAAAGGCAGTTTTTTGCCACCTTAAATTTTGGGGCTATGTGTGTTTAATTTTGATTTTCATTTTGAAATTATATTAGATAATTGCTATTAATTAGTGCATCTAAAATTGTGAATTTGTTTATTCTAGTATAAGATTTTTGAAATATATGTGCTTTGATATTGAAGTATTGTTACTAGAAATTTAAATTTGTATTTGATTTTATTTTAAATTTAAAAAAAATTGCCTCTGGTAACTTATATCTCCTAATTAGATGAAAAATATTTAAGCTACTACTATGTTGTTTGCTAAATTGCACATTGAGCAATTTATAAAAAAGTGTGTGAGCTATGAATTAACATTACATTTTGTCAGCCTACTGGATATGTGGTATAAATTTTGTGAAATTTGGTCCAAAGTTATTTAGATATTACCTATATTTTGAATCTTAAAGTTTGTCTTGCTTTCTTTAACAGGGAAATAAAAGCAAGAAAATTTGATGTACATAGATGTGTGTAATTGCAAAATTGCAATAACTGAAAGGTGTGTAATATTGATGTAATAGTATTTTTTGGTCCCCTGATCTTTAGGGAGGGGGTGGCTCAGTCAAGAAATCCTAATTCTTCTGGCTTGAAGTTTGATTCAGGAAACTCCTGATTCTGACACTCCATAAACCAGGAAACTCCTAAAATAATCACCACCCTTAATTCATCTGATTACTCCTTAGCCCACTACTCTTAATTCATCTGGAGATTACTCCTTAGCCTCAGGTCATAGAATCAACATGTACTCCTTAGCCTTAGACTATAGAAAACTGGATAAAATTGTCCTCTTTCAGTTTGCTGCTATTCCAATCAAGAATCTAGCCCACTCAGTATTGAAATAAGCCCCCCCCCCTTTTTTTTTCCAATTTAACTTGGAGACTGGCACTGTGAATTCTTTTACAATATCTGTGACACTGGGACCCCAAACGTTAGGGTGTTTCATCCCTCAACAATATGTCTAAAGTTAAATAAGAAAGTATTGCAGAGTTGTCCCTCTAAAGGGAGAGAGCCTGGCTCCAGAATATTCAAGTTAGGTTTTACTGAAAATCATTTCAGTAAAATGGGAAAACTGAGATATTTGCTGATTATAGAGGACTATTTGATCGAATAGATGGAAGCTTTCCTTTGAATTCTGCTTATTTAAGAGGAGTTAGTGGAATAACATTGGAACAAACTGTACAAGTATGGATTGGTAGAGACTAATGATTCTAATAATAGAACATACTTTACTTCTAAGGTTTTACAAGAAATAATGGGAAGGGATTGCAAATTGAGTGACAATACCATACACCTGGGTATCTGCCCTCACCAGTTAATAGTGGAAAAAATGAATCAGTCTTTTTTTTTTTAATTTTTTATTTTATTTGCATAACATATGTGTGGGTAATTCTTCAACAGTAACCCTTACATAGCTTTCTGTTACAAATTTTTCCCCCCAACTCCCCACCCCTCGCCTAGATAGTAGGATATCCACTACATGTTAATTATGTTAAAATATTAGCAAATCGAATATATGCATACATATTTCCAAACTTATCATTATTGTGCAAGAAAAATCATGTCTACAAGAAAGACATATCAGATAAAGTAAACACAATGTAAGCAAACATCAATCAAGGAGTATGAGAATGTTATGTTGTGGTCCACATTTCACATTCCTCTCTCTGGATGTATATGGCTTTCTTCAGTGAACAA
>JAJPUD010016389.1:616-14577 GCA_023553655.1 Myrmecobius fasciatus | reverse complement strand
TCTCTCCCTTCCCCCCTCCCCAGTACTTTGCTCTTGATGACCACCTCCCACCAATAATCCTCCTCCCTTTAGAGTCCCTCCCTCCCCTTTATACCTTTCCCCTAATCCTTCTATTATTTTATCCCTTTCCTCCCTTTCTCTCCCACCTTCCCACAGGGAGGGTCAGGCCTTTTTTTGAAGCCAAATGTGTCTGATATACTCTCTTAGAGTCCAATCTAATGAGAGTAAGGTTTACACAATACTCATTGCCCCCCCTTTTTTCCCTGAATTATATTAGATCTCCTTTGTCTCTTTATGATATTTTGCCTTATTTTATCTCCTTTATTTTTACTTTATTTTGCCTCCTTCCCCCCCCCCTTTTCTTTTTCAGTATGGTATCCCTTCCACCTCTAATTTATTTTCCATTATTATCAAAGAAAAATCAAATTATACTGCCATTCTTTAAGGATACCTATAGTAGGAATATAGTTCTCAAGAGTTTTCCTTTTTACCTTTTTATGCTTCTCTTGAGTTCTCTATTTGGAGGTCAAATTTTTTGTTCAGATCTGGTGTTTTCATTAGAAATAGGTGAAATTCTCCTGTATCATTGAATGACCATCTTCTTCCCTGGGAGATGATGCTCATTCTAGCTGGATAACTTATTCTTGGCTGTAATCCAAGTTCTTTTGCCTTTCGGAATATCTGATTCCAGGCCCTTCAGTCCTTTAATGTGGAAGCTGATAGATCTTGTGTAATTCTAATTACAGTTCCTCGGTATTTGAACTGTTTCTTTCTAGCTGCTTGCAATATCTTTTCCTTGGTTCGATAGTCCTGAAATTTTGCCACGATATTCCTTGGGGTTTTAATTTTGGGGTCTCTTTCAGGAGGTGATTGGTGAATTCTTTCAATGCCAATTTTGCCTTCTGATTCTAAAACATCAGGGCAATTCTCTTTCATGATTTCCTGGAAGATAACATCCAGGTTCTATTTTTCATTGTGGCTTTCAGGGCGTCCAATAATCCTGAGATTGTCTCTCCTGGATCTGTTTTCCAAGTCAGTTGTTTTTCCTAGGAGATATTTCATATTTTCTTCTATTTTTTCATTTTTTTGTTTTTGTTTGACTGATTCTTGAAGTCTTATTGAGTCATTTACTTCTATTTGTTCAATTTTAATTTTTAAAGTATTATTTCCTTCACTTATCTTTTTTAGCTCCTTTTGTAGCTGGCCAATTTAATTTCTTGATTCAATGCATTCTTTTTCCATTTTGCCAGTTTTATTTTTCAGTGAATTGTTGTCTTTTTCCAATTCACCAATTTTGTTTTTCAGTGAATTGTTGTCTTTTTCCAATTCACCAATTTTGTTTTTCAGTGAATTGTCTTTTTCCACTTCACCAATGTTATTTTTCAGTGAATTTTTTTCTTTTTCCAATTCACCAGTCCTATTTTCCAGTTTTTGATATTTCTGTTGTACTGATCTCAAATTATTTCCCCATTCTTCTTCTAGCTCTCTTTTGAGATTCTTAATGCAATCTTCCAGCTAAGCCTTCTGGAAGGGAGACCAGCTTAAGTCTGCCTTTGTGGCTTCATCTGGGATTTTTTCTAGAATCTCAGGATCTGGGGACTGTTCTATTTTTTCTCCGTAAAAGCTGTCTATGGTGAGAGCTCTCTTCTGCTTCTTGCTCATGATTTAAATTTGGGGTATCGGTCACCAGCAGAGAATACTGCAACAATTTGTATTTGCCCTGGGGCAGTTTGCCGAGTTGACTTCCGGTCTGAGGCTGGTCAGGCTACATTCGCACTAGGACCACGTTTTCAGCTGCTCTGGATCCACCCTTTACCAAAGGCAGATCTGCCAAAGCACCTGCCTGCAAGCAGAGCAAAGTGGCCCAGGTGTCTCCCAGGGGCTTCCTGGGTGTCTAAAATCCGCCCCTCTATAGCAGCCCTGACTTCCGTCCTGGCTGGCATCTGTCTGATTGCGACCAGTGGCCGATTTCCCCTGAGGCTAACCTTCTCCGGAGTTCTTTCAAAGTAGATTTTTGATAGAAGTGCGTTGTAGTCCAAGTGTTTGGTGGAGCCCTCACTCCCGAACCAGTTCAGATGCTCAATTTGTCTGGGTCTGAGGGAAGGTCTCGGGAGCTCACAGAGAATGTTGTCTGCAGTTCGCCATCTTGGCTCTGCCTCCCCCCAATCAGAGTCTTAAGAAAGGGTTTACTAAATTGATGTTATAGAATAAATTTTTTTAGACCAAATGTTTGCTGATTGCTTTGTTAAGGAATTTGAACTGTCCGAAGAAGTGATCTGTGACTTTCTCCATTTGAGATCTTGTTTGGCTTACTTTAATTTGGGAGGAGAAAGGGAAATACCCTCTTTTGAAACAAAGGATAAATTGTTGAGGAATTGTATACTTGCTGTGGCCTCATCCCTTTCAGCCCTTAGGAAGCAAGGATTTCTGGTCCAGGCTACTCCTTTGGAATTTACAGTTCCAGGAGAATGGGTACTCACTGAAAGAAGCAGAATGGGAAAGACCTTATCAGATGTTACAGATGACTGAAACTATAATCTGGAAGCTGAGAACCAGGGTTAAAGGATCTGTGGAGGAGACTCAAGAATGCACTGTTAAGGACAATTTATAACCTCTAAAAATGACTTTGCACCAGGGCAATTAGAAATGTTCTGGTGGGAGGGAGATTAATTGTGTTTAGAGGAATTTTAACAATCTTGGTGTTATACCTATTATTTATATTTCCAGAAAAGTTTATAGGTACTTCTGGATTGGAGGAAGTTGAATTAATATTTTTTAAGGATGAAGAAAATATTAATGTTAATTCTGATAGAGTTCTTTAATGCAAAATTAGGACAATATATTCTATATTTTGTGTGTTTTAATTGGTTATACTGAGTCAATTTAAAAGCTGTTCCCATTGTTTTGGCATATTCTGAGAACAGTGGTCTATGTCTTTGTCCTTTTGAGCATAGTTAATATCTGAACATGTTTTGATATAGAGTGATTATTGAGTATCTTAAAGTAAAATGATTTGTGTAATGTTGAATTTAAAACCATCTATTTAGATATGAAGATAAGCTGTGAACTTTCTCTAGGATGAATCTCTTATTGTTATCAATGTAAGATTATAGCCAATACTTATTTAGGATTTGCAATCCTTGACAGCTAAATTCACCTGAAGCTTTGATTAATGAGATTTGCTATTTGAGATAAAATCTCTTGGGAGTGTAGCTGATATTATTTGGAGTTCTGAATTCAGGTATGATTGTCTGATAGATCATCAAGCCAGTAAGCCACCATCTGAAAAAAATATGCCACAAACTATTCAGAGGAATATGATTCTATTGTTGTTACAGGTGGGCTTTAGTATCTGGGCAAGAATTGGGATTCTTGAAGATGGCGAACTGCAGACAGTTCAGGACTGTTACATATGGGCAGGATAGCTTCTTCACTTTGAAGTAGTACCTAGAACAGAAATACCATTAGTTCACAAAAAATATAGGTTTTGGGGAGATGCATAACCAAAAGCTATCTCCAAATTCTACTTGCTCATCTGTTCCCTGATACTTGATAACTGAATAGTATTTGAATAGAAAATCTGAGAAAAAAAGAATCGTTAACCTGTGCTTTGGCAGACTAACACTGAATGAAATTCTTTTGAGAAGGTGTAGAACAATTCAGTCTTAACTTATGATGTAACTTTTTTTTTCCATGATACATGAAGATGGGAAGTATAGAAATGATCCTGAGGAGATATTCTTGAGCATTTCCAATCTATTTGCATCAGATTAAATATCAAATACAAGTATCATTAAAAATGAAAAATGATCATGTATATTCTTTGACCTAATAATAATACTAGGTATAAATACCATTAGATATTTTGAAAGAACCTGTAAGTATAAAAATTATAGCAACTCTTTCTCATGGCAAATAATTGGAAATTGAGGGGATGCCCTTCAATTGGAGAATGGCTGAATAAGTTATGGTATGGGATTATGAAGGAATATAATTATTCTATGAGAAATGATGGGTATGATGCTATCAGAAAAACTTGAAAAGTGCTTCATGAGGTATATATAGTAATATCAAACTTGTGGGATGATCAGCTGTGAATGATTTTGCTACTCTCTGCAATACAATGATCTACAACTACTCTTAAGGACTTATGATGAAAAATGTTATCCATACCCAGAGAAAGAACTGATTGTATTTGAATATAGACTGAAGTATGTGTGTGTGTGTGTGTGTATAAAACTTTATTTTTCTTGAGGGTCTTTTTGGGGGGATCTATTTTTTCTTTTGCAATATAACTTTTAGGGAAATGTTTTGCAGAATATCACATGGGCCTTCTCAATGAGGGTGGTGTGGGAAGGAAGGGAAAGAATCTGAAATTCAAAATTTAAAAAAAAATGTAAAACATATTTATATATAACCAGGGAAAATAAAAATGTATTTTTAAAAAATGAGAAACAAAGCCTCCAAACTCCAGTTGTTTCAGACTTGGAGGCATTATAATTTTAAATTAGCATCACTAGGGCAGTCACATGTAACTGAGGCATAAGATCTTAAGACATTCAGTGGTATTTTATATTGGGAGGAGACAGGAAGAGATCATGTGAAGGACTGGCAATTTAAATTTGATTTATAAAAAGAAAAATCTCTAGGAAAATACTATAAATGCTGACCTGGAAGAAAGCAAAAACACTTCTAGGTTGACCCTAATAGGTAGCAGTCTAGTATATTGTGGGGCATAATATTTGTGGAACTATCTGAAACCAGACAGAAATCTAGTTCAGAATGCTTACTGCTGCTAATTTGCTAAAATATGAACCTAGTGAGGTAAGCAGGAAGTTTAGCAACTATATTGGACAGCTTTACAATCCTCTTTTGATATTATCAGATTCAAGGGGCAGAAAGACAGGAAGAAGATAAAGAAAAGTATGATACATTTAAAACAGTTCATATAATAATCAACATACCATAACCATAAATACTTTTATGGATAGATAGCATTTGCTATCTATCTATCTATCTACCTCCTGTATATTGTAGTATATGCAGAAATAAGGAATTAGATGAACACAAATCTGAATCTTTCTTCAATTGTCTCCTTTTATGGAATCCATGTCTTGCTTTAAGGTTCAGCCCTCCTAAAGAAGCCTCTTATGAGCACTTTGTTGTTTACTCCTTTCCTCTTCAAATTGTCAAATATAAACCCTTATCTCTTTGAATGCTTTATTTCTGGTGGGAAAAGGGGCTCATTTCCCCTCTTTTGTCTTTCTTTATAATACTAACTCCTTGAGGAGGGGTTTGCATATACCATACTTGTTTGATTGGATCCAGATAGACATTCCTTTTCCCATTGTATCACTTTTAGATCCCCATATTTCTTCATGTTCTCTTTTTCTCTCACTCCCTCTCTCTCCACCTACATCCTTGTCTTATTCTCTATTCTCTTTCCTCCCTTTCCCTTTCTTTTTCTTCTCTTCCTTTTCCTCTCCCATACCTTCAAATTCTCTACATTGCCCAAGAATAAGAATTAGTATGGGTGTGGAATCCATAAACACATAGTTCTGATTGAACATATAAGAATATTTTTCAAATCATTATTGATATAGCTTGTTTTTACAACAATTTCATTTCCAAATATATCCCTTTCTCCACCTTGTCTAGTGAATTATCCATTACAATTTTAAAAAGAAATTTTAAAAAAGAAAAAAAAGAGTAGATCAATAAATCCAATATATCAACGATATGCAATGTTCCCCATTATAGTATCATCTCCCTATCCCCTGCAAATAATGGGAAAAGGTATGCATTTTCTAAAATCTTTTTAAGAGCTGAGCTTGTTCTTTATAATTACAGACATATATTTTAAAATTTTTGCTCTGGGGAAATGTGTTTGCCCATCAGTAGCTCCTATAATCCTGAATGTGTGTAATTTAGTATGTATGTGTTTGTCTGAATGTGTTGTATTCTAAATAACAATGTACATTCCTTACTGTTCTCCAGCCAGGGTCACCTCCCTGAAGAGCCTGATGAGGGGAAAGTTGACATTTGTTCAGAACTATCATTTGATCTAACCTCAATTTTCTTCTGACAATTCCATTTGTCAGAGCAGCTTTTATTATAGGGTTGTGAGCCATTTTTTCCTTAAACAATTGGTGCTGCCATTCATGTCACCTGTTTTCCAACTAATTATGCATTATAATCCTATGTAATGTAATATGACACAAACATAAATAATTTGAACTTTTCCTTTCTTCTTTCTTTCCTTTCTCTTTCAGAAAGAAAGAGAAACTTTCTTTTGTTCTCTCTCTCCTTCCTCCTTTCCCTCCCTCTTTCCTTCCCTCTCTTTCTTTTTTTACATCCTCCTAGCTGTGGTAAGGCTTCTCTTGCCTCTCTTGCCTCTAATTTATAATTGAAACAATTCAAACACCTAAGAAGGTTTGGGGCTGTTGGGAACTGTATACTGAGCAGACTTCCTTGACTAGGGACACCTAGACTTGAAGTTCCTGCATCTTTTAGCAGAAGTACCCTTAACCAGTGGACTTCTGTCACCTATTGCCCACTCTGGGATGCCTGAGAGGTCAGGGTACTATAGAATTTGGAAAATATAAGGCCTGGGGCAAAAATGGGACAATCCACCTCTGTCTCTATCCCTAAGGATTCTCCCTTAGGCTGTGTCTTAAAAAACAGAGATAAATTTGGCTTGAAAGACCTCAAAACTAAGAAACTTATTTTCTTTTGCAACACTGTCTAGCCTCAATATATTTTGGGGAACCAGGAAAAATGGCCCATTAATGGCTCAATTAGCTATAGCACTATCCACAGTGCTCGATTTGTTTTGCTGAAGATAAGACAAGTGGACTGAAGTTCTCTATGTTCAAGCCTTCATGGCCTTGTCTCAAGCTCCTAAATTAAAACAGCACTGCAGGATACTGCTGAAATTTACTGGAGGGGAATCAAAATTAGATACTAACCTTTTAAATAACCTCCACCTTTCCACTCCTCTAGGCAAACAGGATTCCTCCTCTGCCCCCACATGCAGTCTTTATCAGGAGACCTGTGAATCCTTTCCAAAACCACTCTCTTATCAAAGTCAGGACTTTATGTTCAACAATATTTCTTCAATTCAGTCTCCCTTACTTCCTGAACCAGATCCTGAGACCTCCCAACCCCCACTCTTTAGTCCTTCTGATACTAAGAGTAGGATCCCTTTTCCTCCTTCTCCTCAGGATCCAGATTCAACCACCCCTTCTAACCTCTGTCCACTAAGAGAAGCAGCAGACTCTCGGGGAGGGACACTCAGGATGCAGGTGCCTTTTTCAATGTCAAATCTCTCCCACATTAAGGAAAAACTTTACCATTACTCTGAGAACTTCACTAAATTTATTGAGGGATTTAAGGCCATTGCTGTCCAATTTGATCTTTCCTGGGGAGATGTTAATATTAAACAATCTTCCCCAGACATATGGAGGAAGCTGCAGAAATTAGCTTTGGGCCCTTAAACTTCCCCGATTCAGCTGTTAGAAACAGCTTTTGTAGTCTTTATTAATAGGTACTGAACTGCTGCAAAGGAAGAAAACTGCAAAGTTAAAATGAGAAACATAGAAAGGTCCAAATTTTAGCTGAGTCCATATCCGGGAAACAAAGGCATTCATGCTTCAGGTGTAATGGACAGGGCCACTGGACTCGAATCTGTCCTCAGAGGAAAACCTCTGGCCCTTGCCCTGAGTGCAACCAGGAGGGGCACTGGAAGAGAGACTGCCCAGGGAGGGGTAAAGCTACAGCCTCAGGCTTCACCCTCCAGTTTCTTCAGGACCAGGAGTGATGATGCCTGGGGTTTGACCAGCCCTCTCCCCCCTTTCCCACCCCCAGCCCTTAATCCATCATGACGGCCAAACCCTGGGTATCTTTGAATGTGACCAGTAAGACCATTGAATTTCTTTTTGATCCTCTCTCTTAGTCTCAATACACCACTCTGGTCTCATTCACCCTTACAAACCCCACAGAATAATGGGATTAGAAGAGAAATTATCAATTTGGTAACCTGTTATTTAAACACTCCTTTCTTATTATTCCCTCCTGTCCTGCTTCCTTTTGGGGCATGATTTAATGGTGAAATTGGGGACCTAATTATCTCTTCTCAGATTTCTTTTTGCTTTTGAATGGGAAAATCAGGGGAGCATCCCCACCAATTAATTTTGACAGTTTTGCCCCAGGGCTTCCAAGATAGCCCACACTTATTTGGACAGGCACTGGCTAAAGATTTAAGGGATTTGGAGCTGCTTAACAGCAGTCTCATTCAGTATGTGGATGATATTTTGATCTGCAGTCATACTTAAAAGGCTTCCTTAGATGCAGCTATAAAAACTCTTAATTTTCTGGCTGCTAAGGGCTACAGGGTCTCCTTATCCAAAGCCCACATTGTCTGCCAGACTATCAAATATTTGAGCCATAACCTAACCCCCACCTCTAGTTTTCTTCAAGGCCCTGACAACCTTCCTCTTGACTGGGACCCCCATCAGGATTAAGCTTTTAAGACCCTCAAAGCTAAACTGACTTCTGCCCCTGCTCTGGCCCTACCTAATTTAACCTTTTGCTCTGTATGCAGATGAAAGGCAGGGCCAGGCCCTAGTGATCTTGATTCAGACTCTTGGTCCTGATCCCCAGACCGATTGTCTCCTTCTCAAAGAAACTGGACTCAGTTTCCCTAGGATGGCCCTCTTGTTTTAGAGCAGTGGTTGCTACGGCCCTTCTAATTGAAGAAGCCTCAAAACTCACCTTAGGGCAGCCATTGAAGGTTTCAACCCCACACAGGGTTCAGAGCATTTTAAAAGCCAAAGGGTATCAGTGACTTGCTAGTGGTAGGCTTACTAAATATCAGGCTTTCCTGCTAGACATCCCTGACCTGACTCTCCAAGTGTGTCACACCCTTAACTCTGATATTGCTCCCTGACTTTAGATTCTGTCTACTCCAGTCTACCTGACTTGAAAAAAATTCCTCTTGACAGTCCAGATGGTGAATTATTTATAGATGGGTTGAGTTTTTTTGAAAATGGGGAAAGAAGGGCGGGCTATTCTGTAGCCTCAATAGCACCCTGGAAGCAAAGCCACTGCTTCCTGGGACTTTTGCCTAGAAAGCTGAATTCATGGCCCTAACCAGAGCTTTGGAACTGGGGAAGGGAATGAGAGTGAACATCTATACAAACTGTAAATATGCTTTTCATATTTTGCATGATCATGGGGTTATATGGAAAGAAAGGGGACTTCTGAGAGCAAAGAATTCTCCTATTAAATATGTGGGAGAAATTCTACAACTATGGCAAGCTGTCCAGAAACCCAGAGAAGTTTCAGTCATATTTTGTAAAAGACACCATAAAGGAGATTCACTTCAGACCAATAGGTTTCCAGATTCAATTGCTGCCCATGTATCCTTGACTATAGCACCTTTAATCCCCCAGCTCCCTAATTCTTACACCCTTCATATAGCTCACAGGAACAAGCCCTTGCAGAAGAAAGGGAACACACTTTTTTTCTTTTGTCTGATTTCAAACACCCTCAAGTCAATTTTTAATCCCAGAGGTGAAATGGACACTGCAGGTAAAATGGATGCTGTCCCTGGCACTGCTTGGGCACTCATGAGACTTGAGAATGTTACCTCTGCTTGAACTCTGTCTGAAGAACTGCAGTTTTTTACTCCCCAATGCAGGTGATATCTCTTGTTCCAAGATGCTGGCCCACAAGGCCTCCAAATGTACTAGTTTATCTGTTATCTATAGACAAAGATCTTGAGTACTTAAGGAATATAGAACTTAAAGAAATGCTGCCTCCCTGTTACACTTCACCGCTGGCCTGGGAAAGGAATTTTTAATGTGATAAATGTTTCTAAACATTCTTGTGATCTTTTCCCATAAATATGTGTCTCTCAAGCCCCTGGGCACTGACCCCCTAGTTTTGCACTGGTGGCGTTGAGTTACTGGCCAGCTAATAGATGCTTTTAAAACCCAATTATTTTGGCTGTCTTGTATTTTCTCTAGACTGGGCATTTTACTGGAGGTCCCAGCGATTTAGCCTTTGGCCTGGTTTGCAGCCAGTCATCTCCCTGGAGGTCGAGAGAGGTTACAGATTCTAGGGGGTGGCAAACGAGAGACATTCCTCGGCCCCGGACTCTAATAATTTCCTTCTGGGGACTGAGAGAGTGAGACCCAAATTGACTCAAATTGGCACCAAGCATCCTGGGAAACCGGTTCTGGTCCTGGTGTTGTAGGTGGGTATGCTGGACGCAGCATCAAGTAGCCCCTACCGGCCTCTGTGGGACGCCGCCTGGAGTGCCCTGGTTTTTCTGCCTGATTTGTCTATCTTTGTGTTCCGGAACTGTGTCTATTTGTCTCTTTGTGTTTTGAGTGTGGTGGTGTCTACTGAAATGGGAAATTCTGAGTCTGTGACTCTCCAAGGGCAAGGGCCCCTGCCCCTGAAGTACTTTTTGAAAAACGTTAAAGAGTTTCAAAGAACTGCTTGTGGTTTTTAATTTCTTATCGGAGTTAAGTGTTTGCACTAATTTGAAAGGAATAGAAAAGTTTGGCTATCTTTAAAACTCTGGCAGAGAATTTTTTTTCCTCCTCCAAAATTCTGATTGGGATTGCAGCTCTGCCTGGGGGAAGGTAAGCAGTTTAAAATATGTGTGTGTATGTGTATATGCATGTACACTTATACCCAAATGTTGCCTACAACATTCAATTGGAATCTAGGAAACTAACTAAACTAGGAAAAAGCCATATCCTTATGGGCTTATTGGTTTTTATGATTACTGTTGCCTAGTACATGCTAGATTGTTTATCCTAGATATAAGATCCTAGAAATTTGTTTGAATATTGAACCATTAATACTGAAAGAAAAGAAAAAATTTCTAAAAGCTGGATTTGGCTCTTAGGGGGGACGGAGCCAAGATGGCGGAGTGAAAAGGTGACTCTCTGCCTCTCCTCCGATCTTCTCTCAAATCAATAATAAAATAAGCCTCTGAACTGATCTTCAAATCAACGAACTCAGAAATATTTGGACACTGCTTTCTGAAGACTTCATATCAGGTTTGTCTAACTCAGACAGAGAGATAAATAGAGGACTCCTGTGTAGGCCAGAAGTGAGGGTGGGACTTAGCTCAGCTCATCATGGCAGAAATTCCAAACTCCAAACTCCAAAATCCAAACACCTGGAGTTTATTTGAGGCACTGGGAACACCCTGCCCTGATTGGGGGCAGGTGTTCTGGAAGACTTGCCTTGTTTAAGGAGTAATTAGGACTTAGTGCTAGCCCCCACCGGCCCAGTACCTTAAATTAATTCACCAAAGTGCCCCAGGGCAAAGATCTTCAGCCGCCTTTCAGCCGCCGTTTTTTTCCCCTACCTTAAAGAGATATCCATTCTGTCTAAAAAAATGAAGAAGCAAAAGAGAGCTCTCACCATAGACAGCTTTTATCAAGACAAAGAAGCGATGACCCCAGATCCTGAGGTTCCTTTAGATAAAATACCAGAAGAAAGTATTAAAGACCATCACTTGTCACTTTTTCAAAAGGCCTTTGTGGAAGATTGCATAAAGAACCTCAAAAGAGACCTGGAGGATAAATGGGAAAATAAACTGAAATCAGTGCAAGAAGAATGCAATATCTTGCAAGAAGGATATGATGCCCTACAAAAGAGATATGAAAAAGACACCAATTTATTGAAAAATAAAATTAGTGAAGTGAAAAAGAGTGCAATGAACAAATTGGCCAGTTACAAAAGGAGCTTAAAAAGGTAACTGAAGAAAACAACACTTTAAAAATAAGAATTGAACAAATGCAAGTGAATGACTCAATAAGACTTCAAGAATCAGTCAAACAAAAACAAAACAATGAAAAATTAGAAGAAAATATTAAATATCTCCTAGGAAAAACAACTGACTTGGAAAATAGATCTAGGAGAGACAATCTAAGGATTATTGGACTTCCTGAAAGCCATGAAGGAAAAAAAGAATCTAAACACTATCTTCCAGGAAATCCTGAAAGAAAACTGCCCTGAGATTGTAGAATCAAAGGGCAAAATCACCATTGGAAGAATTCACCGATCACCTCCTGAAAGAGACCCCAAAATTAAAACCCCAAGGAATATGGTGGCTAAATTTCAGGACTATAGCACCAAGGAACAGATTCTGCTAGCAGCTAGAAAGAAACAATTCAAATACCGAGGATCAATAATTAGAATCACACAGGATCTGTCAGCCTCCACACTGAAGGATCGAAGGGCCTGGAACCAGATATTCCGAAGGGCAAAGGAACTTGGATTACAGCCAAGAATAACCTATCCAGCTAGAATGAGCATTATCCTCCAGGGAAGAAGATGGTCATTCAATGATATAGGTGAATTTCACCTATTTCTAATGAAAAGACCGGATGTGAACAAAAAATTCAACACCCAAACACAGAACTCAAGAGATGCATAAAAAGTTAAAAAGGAAAGGACTCTTGAGAACTTTATTTTTACTAGGGGGGATACTTAAAGTTTGGGGTTATAATTAATTAGATATTACTTTGATAATATGAAAAAGAGAACTAGAGGGGGAAAGATTGTCATACTGGGGAAAAGAGGGAAAAAGTGGTGAAATAACATCTAAAAAAAAAGGAGGTAAAAACAAGGTAAAATCACTTGAAGAGGCAAAGAAAACCTAATATAATTGAGAGAAAGAGGGGAGGGAGATGAGCATTGTGTAAATCTTACTCTCATCAGGTTGGGCTCTAAAAGTTCATATCAGACATTTGATTTCACATAGAAACTTGTCTGTTGCTAGAGGGAAGTGGGAAGGAAAGGAGGAAAAGTAAGGGACAAACTAATAGAAGGCAAAATAGAAGAATCAGGGGAAAGGAGTAAAAACGGGGAGGGGATGTAAAGGGTGGAGTATTGTTTGGGGGAAAGGGTCATCAAAAGCAAAGTACTGAGGAGGGGGGAAGGGAGAAAGGGGAAAGGAAAGGGGAAAACATAACTTTGGTAAATAAGATGGCAGAAAATAAAGAATTAGTTATTCTAACTGTGAATGTGAATGGGATGAACTCTCTCATAAAGCCGAAGCGGATATCAGACTGGATTAAAAACCAGAATCCCACAATATGTTGTCTACAAGAAATACATCTAAAACATAGTGACACATATAGGATGAAGGTAAACGGCTGGAGCAGAAAATACTTATGCTTCAAGTGAACAAAAAAAAAAATCAGGGGTAGCAATCCTTATCTCAGATCAAGTAAAAGCCAAGATAGATCTAATCAAAAGAGATAAGGAAGGAAACTATATTTTATTAAAAGGTACCATAGATAATGTAGCAATATCTATACTAAATACATATGCACCAAGTGCAATAGCATCTAAATTCCTAGGGGAGAAATTAAGAGAGATGCAAGAAGAAATAGACAGCCAAACTATACTAGTGGGGGATCTCAACCTTGCTCTCTCAGAATTAGATAAATCAAACCACAAAATAAACAAGAAAGAAACTAGGGAGATAAACCAATTGTTAGAAAAGTTAGGTATGATAGATCTATGGAGAAAGTTGAATGGAGCCAGTAGGGAGTTTACTTTTTTCTCAGCAGTCCATGGAACCTATGCAAAAATTGACCATGTGTTAGGGCATAAAAACCTCAAAATCAAATGCAGAAAGGCAGAAATAGTAAATGCATCCATTTCAGATCATGATGCAATAAAAATCACATGCAATATAAGTCCAGGAGAAAATAAACCAAAAGGTAATTGGAAATTAAATAATCTAATCCTGAAGAATCAATGGGTGAAAGAGCAAATCATAGACACAATCAATAATTTCATCCAGGAGAATGACAATAAGGAGACAACATACCACAATTTGTGGGATCCGGCCAAAGTGGTTATAAGGGGCAATTTTATATCTCTAGATGCTTATTTGCATAAAATAGAGAAAGAAAACATCAACG
>JAJPUD010016388.1:23896-34211 GCA_023553655.1 Myrmecobius fasciatus | reverse complement strand
CTGGTGCTGCTCTCTAAGCTCCCTGGCCAGAAAATTGGCAACAGAGAAAGGGCTCCCATGGGTGTTACCCCCTGGGGCTTGTCCAGGATGATTTTTTTCTTGTTGTTTCTGAGTTTCTGAGTAAAAGGATCTTTCCTTTTCAGCTTTTTTATGGCGGAAAATGTTTATTTTTTTTTTTTTTCTGAAAACACCTTTTTCCAGATTCCCAATTCCGGACTTCTCTCATTTCATGGAAATTGTTTCTTGCAATCCCGGATTTTGATTTTTCTTCCTTCTTCCTCCCTGCGGATTGACCGCTTTATTCCACAGGACTCTAACTGCACGGGGCTTACAAATCTCATATTGACCTATCCAGCCCTGGCCCGTCTCCTGACTCCGGGCCTAAATCTTCAGTTCCCTCCCAGACATCTCTCCCTGCATGTCCGCTGGGTACCAACAACCCGGAGACGCTTTCTCTTCCCCTCCTGAAGTCGTCCTGCTCCGTCTTCCCTTTTTCTCGAGTTCCCCGACATCGCCCCCTCAGAATTAGGCTTGGTTTTTCACTCTCCCTCACCTCCCAAATCCAGTCATCCCCAAGTTTTATCCGTTTTTAAAATTCAATTTAAAGTTAATTTAAAAAGTGCAAACTCTAATAGAAGCCGAGCCCACAGGGGCTGTCCAATGTGGCCCCTGCACCCCCTTTCTCTCTGGGACTCATGGAAGCCCACCTTCCCCACTCCCCGGCCCCCACCTGAGGCATTATGGGGGCCAGGATAGGCTCCTCTTACTCCTCACTATGGTAGCGAGCCCCAACCAGCTGGCTTCCTATTTGCACGGGATGGAAGGGAGCGTTTCTTGTGTGCTTGCCCGTGCCCAGCAGCGTGCAAACCCTGCGGACACACATAAAAAGTAAAAAGCCCCAAGAGCCCTTACGTCTAGGTGCTCACATCTCATATTAAAAGGCAGCCCGGGCCTGCACTCAGGAAGACCAGAATTTAAATATGATCTCCATTCTCACCCACTGGGTGACCCTGTCTGCCCCAGTTTCCCCAACAGTAAAATGAAAATAATAATGGCCTCTACATCCCAGGCTGCGCTAAGGCACTCGCCCCACCCCGCGCCCTGCTCTGCTCTCGGGAGCACTCACCTTACCCCGTGCCCTGCTCTGCGCTCTCAGGAGCACTCAGCCCAGGCACCATCCCACAGGGCCCAGCTCCTCCGGACCGCACCAATAAGCCACTGCCCTCGTTCCCTCCGGCACCGTGGGTCCCCGGGCACTCTCACATTCACCTCTTTTCCTTTTCTCTTTGCCCGCTTCTAACAAACAGTTCAAATCTGTGCCCTCGTGCCAAGGTGGCCCATCTGAACCTTACTCTGTAACACTCACTCACGCTCAGGTTCGGCCCCAGGCCCCGAAAACCACCTTTTCTGGATTGTATGATGTGTAATTCCTAAGTCGGGAGACCACGTGGCGCGCCACTCACCTTCCGGGCCCAGCCGCCCACCTTCCCCACACCTACTCCAGTAAAACTGGACAATGGCCAAGAACTCTAATGAGGAACCATGGTAAGAAGGGCTCCTCTGAAGTCCCCACCCCCACCGGGGTTAAAGTTCAAAGTCCTAGTCAGCATTCAAAGCCTTTTATGATCACACACACATAACACAATCATACACAACACACAATCACTCATAACAATATTACAATCACAATATAGTCACACAACCACACATAACAATCACATAATTATGTGCACAATCATAATCACAGGTGCATATACACAATCATTCACATAACAATCATACACAACACACAATCACACATAATATTCACACGCATTATCCCCACCTCTCCCACAGGCCATCTCTTGCAGGAAGCCCCCCTGCACCCACAGCTCCCGTCTTCCCCACCTGAGCAAGCCCTTTCCTGTGCCCCCCCATGGCCGGCCCCATGCCCCTGGCACGACCCACTTCTCTTATTTGTTTCTGGGCATTTTCTTTTCCTGATACTTCTCCATCCCTTCTCAGGTCACATGATCAGTCCCCCACCCCCAACCCCAGCTGAAAGGTGAGAAAGGAAACCCCAAGTCCCCTGAAATCTGCCCCCCCCCCATGAGGATTCAGCTTTGGGGTCCGGCAGGCCCCAGAGGCCCACCCCCCCAGGCTTCCCTTTATGGGGACTCTGCCATTTCCAGCTGTTTTGGGCCTGCTCCGTTTCAGCTCCACAACTATCACCTGGCACCCCCTCACCCAACGGGCACCCTCTGGTGACCCCTTTTCAGGGGCTTTTGTGCGCCGTCTCCCCCTATTGGACTGTAGGGACTTTTATATTTGTATTCCAGCCCTTAGCAGAGCACCTAGCACACAGTAGGTGTTAAATAAATGCTTGCTGACAATCTCGCCAAGTGAATCCAGGTGACCCCCCCCCTTCACCCCTCCCTCTCCCAGGGCCATTTCCCCAGCTGCTTCTTTGCCCACAGCAGTTAGTGCCACTTCCCTCTGCTCTACTTGCCTCAGTTTCCTCATCTGTAAAATGTGGGGGAGTGGTCTGCCTCTCACAGAATGGCCCCCACCAGGCTCAGGTGGCACCAGAGCTGGCCAGGCCCACTGCCCTCTCCCACTCACCCTCAGCTCCCCAGGGCAGGGACCACTCGGGCTCACAGCTGGGGGCCGCACACTCCATGGCCCCTCCAGTGTGATGGAGTCTTCCTAGGGACTCCCCCCAGCACCCTTGACCCTTGGCACCCTCTCCCACTTGCTGTCAGCAGCCCAGGGCAGGGGTCACACACTCTATGACCCATCCAGTGTGATGGAGTCTCCCCAGGGGCTCCCTCCCTGTCTCGTGCCCAATGCACGGACCCACAGAACCAAGCCAAAGTCCACTTGGATCTTTATTCGGGTCAGAATACGCAAAGAGCCTCGCCTCAGCCACAGGCCAGGCAAGCAGGAACAAGGCCACGTGGCGGCCGGGGCAGGGGCCCCCGCAGCATGGAGCACACCCTTACACCGGGGTCCTCGGAGCAGGAAGCACCCTCGCCCCCCCAAAACGGAGGTCTGGGAGAGGCGAGGGCTCCCCCATCCCACAAGGCAAGGCACAATCTTCTCTCCGGGGCCACCTTCGAGCCACCCCGGGAGTGGTGGTGGGCACCGGTACCCTGCCAGTGTTCTGGAGGGGCTCCCACAGTTTCCTCGCCCCCCTTCTCAGCCATTCCTGTGACTCCCGGATCTCGGGGAGAGAAAAGGCGTCTCCATGGGGCTGGGGGAGGGCCCGGGGAGGACCAGGCAGAGTGAGGCGCCGCTCCCTGCACTCCATGCCCACTGGGGGCACATTCAATGCCCACCAGGGGCACAGCCGCACCTCTCTCACCAGCCTTCTCTCCTCAGAAATACGGGGAGATCAGAGAGCAGAGGATGGGAAAGGGGGTCCCAGACCCCCAGCCCGGGAAGGAAGAAATGGGCTGACACACAAGGGAAGGGGTGGTGGGAGTGGCGATCCCCACAGGAAAGATCATCTGGTTAAAAAAAAAAAGGGGGGATGAGGGGGAGGGTCCTGCCCTGTCCCTGCCATCCGCCCTCCCCCCTACTGCCCCCTCTGGGACTTACTTGGTGTCTGCACGGGGAGGGGGTCCCCCTGGAGCAGGACCGCTGGGTCCTGACGGCAGCCCCCTGCTGGGAAGAGAGGAAGCCTGGCTGAGCTCCTTCCCCCCCTCCCCTTGCCCAGACTCCCCCCCCCCCCCGAGGGCCACAGCAGCCAGTGGGGAGGCTGGAGGCCCCAGGGGGACCACCTGCAGTCCCTCCCCGCCACAGCCGCCTCACCTAACCCGGCTGGAGGCTCTCGGAGGGCCTCGTGTCTCCCTGAGGGTGGCCGTGGCCGGGCTGGCAGCTGTGGGAAGAGGGGGGGGGCTTCAGGATCTTCAGAGGACCCAGAGCCCAGCCTGGAACTTAAGGCCTGTGCCCCCCCTGACCAGAATGCAGATTAGACCGGGTCACCTTGGCGGGGGCAGCGCGCACCCTTGGCATCTGTTGGTTCCTGAGGGGCTCCTGCAGCGGCCGGGGGCGAGGAACCCCTCACCCTGTAAGGGGACGGGACAGAAGCCCCCATGAGGACAGAGCTCAACAGCCAGGGCCCGAGGTGTGGAGGCTGCCGCCCTGGCATGGGGGCTCACCTGTCCGGGGCCATGCCAACGTGCTGTGCCTCAGGGGAGCCGGGGGGGCCTGGGCGCGAGTCCACATAGGCCCTGAGAGGAGCAGGGGGGGCCCGCTTCCTGGGCCCTGTGGGCAGAATAGAGATCCCAGAGGCCCAGTTACAGGGGGACGTCCAGGGCCCAGATACCCCGACTTGGGCCCCCCACTTTTCACCCTCCCTTGTGCTGCAGCCCCCCGCAGAGCAGCCAGAGAGCCCCCATACCTTGGGGAGGTGTCCCAAGGGGCTCCAGGTTGGAAAAGGTAAAAGCTGGAGGGCCAAGGCCCCCCATGGTCCCATTGGCGTCCGCGTCCTCCTCCTCCTTGTCCTCCTCCTCCTTGTCCTCCTCCTCCTCCTCGCTGTCCGTGCTGCCA
Organism: Myrmecobius fasciatus; assembly: GCA_023553655.1. Taxonomy (NCBI): domain Eukaryota; kingdom Metazoa; phylum Chordata; class Mammalia; order Dasyuromorphia; family Myrmecobiidae; genus Myrmecobius; species Myrmecobius fasciatus. Next base: position 29,678 of record JAJPUD010016388.1, on the reverse strand, counting down.
CTGCTCCTAAGGCCAGAGAAGAGCCCGGCGATGACCGTCTGCCCGCAGACCCTCGGGGTTGGCCCCCGGGACGGGCAGCTCCGGGGCCCGCCCTCACTCACCGCACGGTCCAGCCCCGCTGACGGTCCTGCCAGATGGCCTCCTCCCCGTCCGAGTCCCCCGACCCCAGGCCTTCCTCCTCCTCATCCTCCTCCTCCTCAAACTGATGCAGCCGCTCCTTGCAGCAGAGCTCCAACAGGCTGGCATTGGGCTGGGGGGGCGGCGAGCACAGCTGGGTCTCCCCGGCCCCGCCCCAGGCCCCCACTTCCTACCTCACCCAACACCAGCAAGGGACGCACAAGTGCGCAGGCGCAGGCTACGGGGAGGGGGTGCAGGGAGAAGAGAGCCAAGGACCCCGAGCCTCCAGGGAGGGCCGACACTCACGCTCTCGTCGTCCGCACTGAGGGAGAAGGTGATGCTAGCTGTCTTGTCAAAGGGAGCGCTGGGGAGAGAACAAAATGGGGTTCAAGAGACCCCATTTCCCCAAGCCCACCCGAGGCCTAGGAGGAGCCCAAGGCACAGGGGAGCGGCCGAGAACCCCAGGAGCAGGGGGATACTGAGAACCAACGAGCAGGGACGAGGGTCAGGAAACAGAAGCAACTTCCTCCGGGGGGAGGACCCCCCACCCCCCATCTGTCCTTCATCCTCAGCCCAGCCCCCCATGAGGTTCAGCAAATGGGGGCTCCCTCATCAGGTGTTCCTCACTGCCCCAACACCGAAAACTCGAGAGGTTCCTTGACAGAGTCCTTTCTAGGACTCCCCACTGGAGCAGAGAACGGGGGCCCTCAAGAAACACTCACTTCACGTTCTCCTCCTGCTCCCCAAATTCTTCATCATTGAAACCAAAATGCTCCACGAAGGCCGAGGTCATCTGCTGCATCTGGAAGTCCACGAAGGCCTGCGGGCGACCAGGGCCCAGGACCCGTTTATGTGGGGGGCCCCCGCCCCTCCTTCCTCCCGGGCCCTCCCCCAGCCTGCCCCAGAAGAGGGGGCGCACCTGCTGCAGCACGGCCTCCTGGGGGAAGGTGAAACCCTTCAGGCGCTCCTCCTCCTCGTCACTGGGGCCATGTAAGTTGTGGGTGCTGACCTGAGCGCGAGGGGGAAACCCTTCGTGGGTTGTTGGGGGCTGGGTCAGAAGCCCCCGACCAAGGAGGGGGTCCCCCAGCCGCAGCCTCACCAGGTCCACCGCGTTCTTCTGGTTGGTCTCCGACAGGGGCCCCGACACGAACTTCTCCCACACCTGCTGCTGCTCCCCCAGTAGCTCTGCTCCATGGAGGGGGAGATGGAACATGTGACGCTGGCCGCGGCAGGGCCACCCCCCCCCCCGCGGGCGGGCCCCCCTCCCGCCCCGCGGCACCTCACCTGGGAGCAGCTGGCCCACCAGCGCGGCGTTGGGGCCTTTCTCGGAGCTCTGCACCACTGCGTTGGCGATGCGCGTCAGGTGGCCCATGTATCCCTTCCTCCGGCCTCCCTCTGACCTGGGGAAGGACGTCCCCCTCAGCTCAAGCCCCGGGAAAAGGGCCAACCCCCCAGCCCGGGACCGGGACAGGGACACTCACTGCGCGCGGTCGTTCTCTTCCCAGGCGCCCAAGATCCTCTCCACCAGCCGGCATTTCTGGAGCAGCTACAGGTGGGGGGACGGGGGGGATTTGTGGGGGACAGTGAGGGGCCCGCCGTGCCTGGGAGGACCAGGATGTGGGCAGACCCCCGTCCCCCAGCACAGGGCCCGGGCTGAAGAGGGATTGGGGAGAAGCCAGAGCAGAGGGAAAAGAAGGGCACTGAGAAACGAGAAGCCACCGCCAAAACCTCCTTTGGGGAAGAGGGGGCGCCAGCTCCGTGTTCCTGCCCGGCTGTTTACTCCCACCACCCGGGGCCCACTCATCTCCTCCCAGCCCCCCCCCCAACAGCCTGGAAGATGGGGCTGCAAAGGCCGCTCCCTCACCCAGAGGCCCCGGGAGGCACTCACGTGTCTGACGGCAGGATTGGGGCCCGGGCCCCCAGGCCCGTCCTCACCCGCGGCCGGCGACGCGCCCAGCACGCTGCTCACCCACGTCTCCACTTGGGAGTGCAGGAAATTATTGAAAACGTAAGTGAAGAAGAGATCCTGGGGGGGAAGCGGTGGGCGTGGCGAACAGGTCCTGCGCCCCACCCCTCGCCCCGCCCTCCCACGGCCCCGCCCCCTCACCAGCATGGCGTTCAGCGTGTCCATGCCCAGCAGCTCCCCCGTCAGGGCCGCGTTGTTGGCGCCCAGGGCACTGGCCAAGAGCTTCACCACGTGCAGCCGCGTGTTGCCCAGCGGGGGCTGCAGACTCCCCCAGGTCGTGCGCAGGGCCTCCTGCTAGAAGGCGGGGAGACGGAGGACCTTGGGCCGGGCCGCGGCTCCCCGGGCTGCGCCCCCCTCCCCTGCCCGCCCCGTGTCCTGCCCTGCAGGGAAAGGTGGCGGGCCGGAGGCCCCGTGGCTCGCTGGCGCTGGCTCGCCGCCGTCCGGGTAAGCACTGAGGTCCCTTCCAACTCTGAAATTCTGTGATTCTAATCATAGATCATAGAATGTTAGAGCCAGAGAGGACCTTGCAGAGAGTCGGACTCGGCCCACCTGCCGGGAGGAAGGAGCGCCCGCGGCCCGTGCCCGCCCTCCCCCGCCCCCCACCCGGACCCGGCCCGTGGCTCACTGTGGGGGGCTCCAGCAGCAGCCGGTGGAAGTGGGCCAGCCACTGCCTCAGGGCTCTCAGCGTCCCCAGGTTGGCCTGGCCTGGCGGGGGGCTCTCGGGGCCCCCCGGGGGCACCAGCTCCAGCCGACCGTCCTCGCAGAAGCCGCCCATGCCTCCCGCTTCTGCCCTGCGGGGAGGGGGGGCAAGGAGAGAGCCCGTGAGCCCCCACCGAGGCCGCAGGGGGCGCCGTCCAGGCCCCGCCCCCGGCCCCGCCCCCACCTAGGCCTGCGAGGTTCCAGCAAAGTCAGGATGACCTGGATGCCGCAGACGATCACGGACTCGTTCCGGTGGCTCCCGAACATGTTGCCCAGGAGGCGCTCGACGGTCTCCTGCCTGCGTGGGGGCAGGGATGCGCTGAGGGCTGCCGGGAAGGCCGGGGCCAGCAGGGAGGGGAGGGGGAGCCCCACGGCACCCAGGCCACTCACTTCTGCAGCCTGGCCAGCAGCCGCTCGGGCTCGGCGGGGTCCCGGGTGGGAAGCACCTGGTCCCGGCTCAGCCGCACGAGGTCACACAGAGACTGCGCCGCGTTGGAGTGTTGCTGAGGAGGGAGGAGGGCCGGGCGTGAGGGGCCCCCCCCCCCCCCCCCCCCCCCCCCCCCCCCCCCCCCCATACCCACGCCCCCATCCCGGTCCGGGTGGATCTTGTCGACCAGGCGCTCCACGATCCTCTCCTGGTTCAGCCACTTGGGAAGAGCAGAGCCCCGTGACCCAGTGACCCCCAAAGGCCCCTTCCCATCATTAGACCTAAGCAGAGGAAGCTGGCAGCCCCATCTTTCTCAGGCTCTGCACCCCCGAAGGTGCCAGAAGCTGCCTTTACACCAGGCGAGCTCAGGGCATCCCCACGGCGCCCACTGCCCGCTCAGACGCCTCATTTGGGGCAGGGGTCACGAGCCAAGGTCCGAGGTTACTGACGTCTCCCTGGGCTTGCAGATGGGCCCATGCAGGCCGGGCCAGGGCTGATCCCAAGTACGCGGGCTCCCAGCCACTGGGCTGTCCCTCCAGAGATCTGGATCCTCCCCCTGGTCTCAAACCCGGCCTCTGAACCCTGGGCCGTGAACTTCCTTACTAGAAGCGCCTTGTTCCCACAACCCGCGTGGACTGCCAACGAGGCATGAGGAGGAAGGGGGGGAGGGGTGGTTAGGGTCAGACAAGATGAGAAAACGCTTGCTGGAACTGGTAGTCGGACGCCAGCCAGAGAAGGGCTGAGACCTCCTGGGCCAGGGCACAAGACCAGCACTCCTGAGACGAGAGACCCTCGAGCTACACTGATCGGCCCGACAGGCCCCAGTGACCCTCAGGGCGACCCTGGAAGCCAAAAGGATCTGGCTGGGGAGGGCCGGAACTGCTGCAAAGGCTTCAAGGGGTCAGCCGGTCAAGCACAGGACCCAAGGCCCAAGTCATCTCTGCCCCTGGCAGGGCCCGGCCCCGTGTAAGGCCCCTCTGCTCAAAACGACCGGGAAGCGAGTAAGGCGCCAAGGCTGAAGAACGGGGAGCGGGCCGCGGCTGGCCAAAGAAAAGCACTCCCTGCAGCCACGAGACCCCGGGGCTTCCTTGGGCCCAGGAGGTTTCACCAGGGACCAAGGCCAGCCCAGATCTGGGCTCCCCAAGCTATCAACCAGAGAGGAGCCTCTGAGTCAGGAGCATAGAGAGGGAGGCAGTGCTGGGCCTTGAGCGTGGGAGCCCTTCCACCCTGCCCAGCAGCCTCCAGGCAAAGGCCCCCTGACTGTGAGTGCAAGGGAGTCCCAAGGCACCTGCTGGCTCAGAGATCAGGGGCTCCACTAGCAGAAGAACAGGGATGCCCTGAATGCTGGGAGGAGAGAGGGGAAGGGAAGGGGAAAAAGGGGAATGGAGAGAAGAAGAGAGAGGGAAAGGGGGAGGGGGGCGGCTCACATTAAAGACCTCCTGCCTCAGTGGTGGCTGCTCCACGCAGGTCAGCAGCCTCAGCAGCAGGTCCATGATGGCCGAGGTCCCAATGTGATGGAGCAACAAGGGGACAAAGTCAGCCTTCTTCCGCAAAAAGGACACAATCTGAGAAGAAACGTGGCTGGTCGCTGAGAGGGGAAGGCCGTCAGCTCCCGCGCTGGTGGGTCGGTCTCCCTCCTCACCTCGGCCTCCAGAGACCCTGTCCGCCTCCTCTAAGACCCCCCTCCCCGAGTCACTGGCACAGCCCCGGCACACCACCTCCTGCTTCCCCAGTGTCTCCCCAGGGGCGAACGAGCCAGTCCTCGTTCTGGGAAAGTCGGGTTCAGAGGCGAGCCCTCCGAGGACCAACCTGGTCTGTCTTTCGGTTGATCAGGATCCCCATGACCTTGCTAAAGAAACTGGCCAGCAAAGGGTTCAGGGGGACCCTGTTCTGGAGGAAGCCATAGAGACGGCCCAGAAGAGCCTCGTCTTCCCCAAGGGCATCGTTGATCTGAGGGATGTCTGAGGTCAGGATCTCACAGGACACGTTGGGGTACCTGGAGGGAGGAGGGGAGCAGCTGTCAGGCTATGCTCACGTCACTAGCCACCTCCCGATGCCCCCCCCACCTCTCTGGGCCCCATTTCCCAATCTGTAAAGCACACAAGCTCCTTTGAACTTCAGCCATCGATTTTATGAGGCTCCCGTTCTGACTCATTGGGGAGGAAGGACAAATCCCAAGCAAATTAGGGAAAGTAGACGTGAAACCCTCCCCTCCCCCCCATAGGGGCTCCCCTTCCACTTCCACCACAGAGGCACGATTGGCACAGACGGGGAACAAAGTGACAAAGACAAAAAAGGGCCGAGTGGGGGAAGGGAGAGCCAAGTGCCAGCATTTGCACCCAGGCCCTGCCTCTGGGGGCCTCCTCCCTAACCCGGGGACCGGAGGATGGGAGGGCCGGCCTCACTTGTAGCGCAGCCGCTCGTCGCCGACGGCCGGGGGCTCCTGGGTGACCCAGTCCACGAGGGCCTGCAGGTGGGCCGGCCTCAGCAGGAAGTCCAACAGCTTGGGGTGCAGCACCTTACACTCCGGCAGCACGTCCTCCTCGTCCAGGAGCTCGGCCAGGGCCAGGTCG